>DWON01006608.1:0-13715 GCA_018251015.1 Phocides pigmalion okeechobee
AGAAAGAAAGAAAGAAAGAAAGAAAGAAAGAAAGAAAGAAAGAAAGAAAGAAAGAAAGAAAGAAAGAAAGAAAGAAATAATTTAGTCATTACATACTGCACTTTTCAAAAGAGAAAAAACAACAGTTTCTTTCGGTTAGTCTAACAAAAAAGGACTAAAATAACTCCAAGACACATAATAAGTCTACGTTTTGTGGGTACAATGATAATTAAAATTTTACCCACAACGATACGTTGAATTTACTGTACGCTTGTTATAATTATCAATAATATTTGAGTTACGTACAGACTCACGACTTTTCATTTAGGTCTTAACTAATTGATGAACCAACTAAGACAAAGAGTCGCCCAAAATGATACAAAAGTTTATCCAAAATTAAAATTATGCTCACACTAAAGTACCTACGTCTACGCTTACTAGATTAAGACTACCGTAGATGATTGTGTACGTACGTAATTTGAAATATCTATAATTTTGCTTCAAAAATCATGTAGTCCTTTTCACGTTACATAGAAAACAATAGACAATGTTTCACATTTATATAATATTATGGTTAATATTTATTAAAAAAATGTGCAATAAATATGATTACCTACCGTTTTAAAGACGAAAATAATTACGAAAATTAATGGAATAACCTAAAAGGTCATCTTTCAGTAAGATTAGCACCATCTCTTAATTAGTGTCACAGATTACTGCAAGAGTAACATATAAACACGATCCTAATGTTAGAAACATACCGTGATTAGTCAGTTTCATCGAGCCATTAATTTGAGTTATTATAACTAATTAGTGTTATTAATTCTCTTCATAATCGCTGTATCGTCTATTGGGTTGTAGGATCTATTTTGAGACTTAATATAATTAGTTAATCAGTTCCACGTTTGATCGATGCTGCTGGTGACAAGAGAGCTGGTTCATATCTCGCGCGCAGAATTGCTATCGTTATTCAGAGCGAAAATGCGGCCAGCGTTCTTGGTACCACGCTCTAAGGGCTTGATCTCCCCGTGAATTGTTTAGGTTGGGCTTTCGTTATTATTAGTTTTAAATTTGTTATATTTACGTTACTAATTTTGTAATTTAAAAAATATAGGTTAATACTTAATATCAATATGTACGTAAACAAATAAATAACGTTTTCTGTAATATATACCCCCACAGTAGGATTCTGTTTCATGGGTGAAGTAGGCACACTAAAACAAATGCATAAAGACTCATAGAACAAAAATCTAAATTCATCATTCAAATATCTGCTTAGCCAAGAATTGAACTCAGACCCATTTGCGTGTCAGAACGGTATGCTTACTACTTAGCTACGCTGCTCGTCATAACAATCAAGTCACTAAACAAATTTCTATCTATTTACTAAAACAAGTGTTTTTTTTAATAAATACCATCTTTACATTATAGCCACTATATATTATAACACACTTATTTGCATAATTTTTAAAGTAACTATTTTCAAAATTCTGTTCTAATGCCTTTACTATTCCTCTAGCGTAAAAATATCTGGTTCCACGTTCAGTTGGTAGTCAGGGCCGTGTCGTAAATTATGGGTACTTATCTATATTTACCCGCCGACTATCTGTCTTTAGTGTAAATACAACATTTCTGTTTATGTTCTTCATACAATTTTTAACCTCGGATATTTACGACTTCACGCCTGCGATACCTGCTTGGTCCATCAGCTGAACACGACGACGACCTGAGAATATAAAAAACGTACAGAAGACGCTGCTTGAGAATGTCATTGTTTTTACCCTTAATGCAGCCAACGGTTATTTACGTCCAATCGCAAACATGAGTCTTATCTGAAGTAAGCGTTGCTATTCTTGTAATAAGACAGTTGTATCGCTTGTACTTAAAAGTGAGTTAGTAATAATCGCTAACTATACCTCTCCAATAGACACAAGATTTTTCTACTGCACGTTATGTTAAGTTAAGGGTACCACCCTTTAAAATTCATCCACAACTACTCATCGCTGTTTCTATGTTACGAGATAATACATGGATGACAAAATTTTGTTCAAAAAACAATTAACAAGCAATAAACTTGTGAGTCAATATTAACTCCGACTAGACCTTGTCCGTGATGATAAAATGTAAAATAAAACCTAAAACTGCCACATGATGCGCACTCTAGACATTTTTATATTCTAAGTTATTTTAACAAGCCAGTTGGAACCAAATATAACTGATATGAACTTCCATCAATTGTTATAAAATGTAGTATAATAATAATCATATAAATAAAGCCTTTAAAGCTAAAAAATAATTGTTTTAATAGAATTCATAAAAGATGGTTTTCACTACGTTCGTTACATAAAAATACATTTAATTTTGAAATGCTTTGAGACATTTACGTAAACATTTAATTAACATATTAATAAAATGAAAAATCTTAGTATAAGTAATTATCGACCCTGCCAGGATTCGAACCTGGAATCTTCTGATCCGTAGTCAGACGCGTTATCCATTGCGCCACAGGGCCATTGGAATGTGGTGCCTATTTTACTTACTGTTATTACTTATTTATGCGGACAATCCAATACTTTATATATAATATATAATTATAATTTAATTTAAGATACAATCAGTAACAGATGGCAGCTTAAATCTAAACATGAAACGATCGTACCTATTTATATTATTTACGGCTATGGTTTTATTTATAGAAGGAACAACATGTATTGCATCTATATTGGTGACTTGACGAAAATATTTATTTTTTGCTATATTATATTTCTAAAAAAACTTTCATTTTGGAAATTAATGAAAATTAATCTTCCTCACGATCAACAACGTATGTAATCGACTTTACGTAGGACACCTGTTCTTTTTTATGTGAGAGGAGTAGCAAACGAGCATGCAAACCACCTGATATTAAATCTTATCTGAACTCGAACATAGATACGTTGCTACTCCTGAGGACTAATATTTTCGCCTCGCTTAGTGTAGCCGGCAACCGCACCTGTCCTACCGAAACACAAGTAATGCTTTACGTCGGATTATGAGGGCGGCGGTGGTACCTCCCAGGTCGACCCATAGTTCTTCCAATTTAAACCACCATCTTTTGTTCTGTTTGGAGTTGTGTAATTATTATCACCCTATTACTAGCTCATTATCGGACACGGTCTATTCTTACAGTGAGTATCAAGCATAGAAGATTAAGCAGTTTACCGCCCCAGCTAATTGCGAGGAAACTACATACACCTTTAAGAATTTTATCGATAACTCTCAGACATACAGGTTTCTTTAGGAAATTTTCCTTCATCGTTAAAACAAGCGATAATACGTATATAAATTCTGTCATTCTGAGATTATAGGAATTGGATGTGATTTCGGGAACTCACACGGAGCGTGAAAAACAGGAATTCTGACCACTTAGCTATCGCTAGTCTATTGCCGGTAGTGGCTATTCGGTACCGCCGTTAGTAATAATTATCAGCTGGAGAAATACATAATTAGATTACATAATTAATTGCATTACTTTTGCATCTAAGTATCTAATTGCAATTGAACGAGACGAGGTTAGTATTGTTTTAAAAATAAAACTGAATAATACACCATAAAAGTTATGAAGCGTTTGTTAACTCTCGTTATGGCTGTGATACAATTACTACGACAGGTGTGGAGTACAATCGTGGTTATAAAGCTTGAAGTAAGTAATAATATAAAAAAATTAAAACCCAGCCCATTTTTTTCACTTTGTGACCAATAATCAAGTTTGGCGCAATATTAATACTTTATAAAATTTATAGCCACTGCTGTCTTCGGATATCTATAAAGAAGTTATATATGTTTTGTTATTTCTGAATACAAGGATGAAACGCATGGAATAAGTATATTTATCTCACACTGTAGATTTAAAAACAGCTACAATGCTGATATAATTTGAAAAACGGGGTCGCTACATACAACCATATTATAATTTTACCACATTTGAATTTTCGTAGTCCCGACAATTTACCGCACTCCAGCAGATAAAAAAATGTAACAATGAGATAAACTATAAGTTTCATTCTTTCAGCTTGAAATATAAGCTTACAATTAAAGCAACTATCTCAGTGCTCAGTATCTCAGCAACAGTTCTGCGTAGTAAATTAAATTTCGGTAATGTTTGAGATTTATACAAGGACTGCAGCAAACATTTACATCAGTTAGCTTGTATGCTCAATTACTAGTCTTAAACAAATGAAGTATTCGAAATTAAATTAGCTTATAAGTTAACACATGAGCCAAGTATCAAAGCGGCTCAATGTAACTACACTCTGTCGACCACACTGTTGCAAATTGTTCATTAAGTACATTGGCAATCTGTGTAACTTTTTAACTGCAGTTTTACGCGAGTGTACATCGCGCCGAGAGGCGGTTTACAGCCCCCAATAAAACAATGAACGCTCTTATCACTTGTTATCAAAGCAGCAAACATTAAATTTATTTGAACGAGTGTGTCGTTTGCTGTACGTTTGTACGGACCGACGTTTGTTCTAGTGTGACGTGATAACATGACATTTGTGGATGAATCGTGGATTGTAGTGGCCCTTGATTTAATGATCATTTTAATCCTTAAGTAATACATATTCATTATTTATACCTTGCTGTGTCATTGGCTTTCCCCAGATGTGACTGTGTCTCTTGATTATGAATAAAATTAATTTGAAATATGAAATGTTTAGTATCGCCTTTTTGAAAATCAAAAACAGATATTAAAATCGATCCTAATTTGATTTACATTTCATAATTGTTGATCGTCCAACTTAAACAACTAATTTCATAGGGTTATTTTTTTAATGTATTTCTAACATACAAGTTACCCTGTAAAAATTTTGTGAATTGTGAGATTTTTTTAAGATCCAACAAGGCGTAACGATCTCCGATTATAAATAACAACCGGTACTGATTGCTTAAAGTACACTTCGGTTCACGGAAGCGTGTTTAACTTTTCTTACTATCGGTCACCCATCAAAATTTCAACCCCAGTTGACGTTACTTAACATATCGTATACAATGTAAATAAACCGCGAGCTTTCTTTGTTATTGTACAAAGTTTGAAAATATTTATATTTAACATTATCATTTTTATATTGTTTCAATTAATTTTGTTTACAATTTATTATAATTATGAAAATCTTAAAACGAATTATAATAAAAACCTAACCTAAACAATTTAAAGAGAGTCCGTGCCCAACATTATCATTGAAACTGTCTGAATATATTAAATTAAAACGCCTCTTGTGACTCACTTATCATTACAATATACCGCGTGATAAAATCAGAGATTATTAAACTCATCAGCATTTTGGTAGAGCAATATCCATGAGCAGTTATGACCCAGTTTCGTACAAAAATATTTCTTATCATCTCAAACTTTATTACACAAACAGATGTTCCCTAGTAAATATAGTGGATTGTAATGCCGTAGAACAGATATTCGTGGTCGTTTAATAAACAAAAGTTGTAAGCTTTACGCGCGATCCACCAACAAACCGCAGGCTATCACGTACGGCGGCAATAAAAGACTTGTTGATCGACCTTTATGTACAACTAGCAGATTTCATGGGTTCGCTCGCATTTTTGCTTAGATCGTTTTTAACACCGCAGTTTACCGCCCCCGCCGCTCATCGAGATCTATACTCAACCAACCAATAGGTTAGAGCTTTTTTATAAAATTTGAGTGATGAAGACTCGATATCGAAAGATCGACCGTTATGTACAACTAGCAAATTTCATGGGTTCGCTCGCATTTTTGCTTAGATTATTTTTAACATCGCTGAAAGCTGACGTAAGTAAGCCGACACTAATAACTTTCCACCGAAACGCAAAATTTCAACAGTACAACTTTCATAGGCTGTGGAGCATGCTCCATTAGACATGACCATTTCTAGTTTTCTGGCCTTTAAATGAAAAGGCGCATTGGCTCGTTTACTTACACATTAAGATCTATTTATCTTCAGGAATTACAAATATTAACTTCACGAGGAATTCTTCTTCTTTATGGAGTAGGTTTTATAAATCAACGGATAACAGTTATTTCGAACCTCTTTGTGTACTGTATTAAATGTCATAAAAAAAAACAACTTAATTTATCGGCGTTATCTGTTTAAAAATTATCGAAAATACGTATCTATGAATATCTTCAATTATTTGCGAGTATACTCTGCTTATCCAATGATTAAAACTAAACGTAAACAGAGAATATTTAATTTATGAAATTTTAAATAACATAACCACACTGTAAACTGTCAATTTTTATGTCTGTGCCAATAAACTCCGTTTCTTCAAAACAATCAAATATTTCAATACGTTTCTTAATTGTAATTATTGTACAGTCGCAGCTATCAATTGTGCGGATCGTGACTTTCAGCAAAACAATGGGCTCAGTCATCGTCATGAAGACATTTTTCTCGAATAAATATAGAAAAACGCAGTAACTGGAATTAACAATGGAAAACAATAGCTTCACGTTCCTTCGATGTAACAAAACGAAACTTTATGAGCCACAAACGTTTTTCAAGATTTTTTAGTTTTATAATGCCTAAATACCTCATATAAATCCTATTTATCCTATCTCCTATATGTCTCATAAAAATGTCTAATTGTATTTCACATTCAAAGGTGGCGTGTCATTTTATTTAACGATGTCCTAAATTATTGTTATAATTTTATATTTGGCAAGTAGAAAATACATTCTTCTGTTTTTCTCTGACAAAACTATATTAGCGTTTTTTTAAAGACAGGTCAATTCTTTCATATAGACTTCATTATAATACCATTTCACACTTAATTCTCCAGATATTTTATAACTGAGTAATATTTTCAGGTGGTGGTCGGCTCATTTGATGATTACAGAGACAAATAAAATATTTGTAAATTTGGTTTTGATGTATAGTTATTAATCGAGTTTTGTTTAAATAGCATGTAAACAACAACATAATTAAATAGTGTGATAACCGTTATAAATCGGAGCTTCCTTGCAATATTTAAGATATTTCAATATGAAGAAGACAAACAAAAACATCAACGTACAATGCGCGAAGGAAGTCATCCATCAAAATATCGAATGAAATACCATCCTCCATCGATTCGTCGAGTTCTCAATACAAGTTAGAATCTAGGATGTATTAAATTGAAAGTGTGCTCCATTCTGACTAGAATTGAATTTGGATAGATTGAACTTCTATTCCGATAGTCCTATTCGTCCCTATGCCTTTCCTTTCCGATGTAATTTTGTATATTTCAAAATAAAATTGTGTTAAACTTATTGAAACGTAGCGAATATTTTTAAACTGTTTTATTATTATTCTTAGTTTCATGATCTGGATGTAGTACAAAGATTTTAAATATACGAGTATATATGACTATAATTATTTAATTGAAATGTATTCCTATTTACATATCTAATAAAATAAAATATAATGATAATGAAGCAGTAAATTTTCATATTATAAAAATGGTTTAATCATTGTCCTGTACAATTCTCAAGTGGATATGGGTAGAATTCAAAATAATTAAAAAAAAAACTTTTTTCTCTGCATTGAACAAAAATCGATATCTTTGTATACACTCAATTTAAGTGTATTCACATATGAGTAGACGCATGTAAATTATAAAGTTATCACTTTTTGGAGTTTGACCATAATCAACCTCAATAGCCTAATTCAGATTAATATGTATCTCGGACAGTCACAATCTCATTTTTTCCTTCATTGTTAATGCAAGGGTAATAATTTTGTTAACTTTGAAGTCCACAAGCCCAGGATTCGAAGACAAAAGTTCGATCGAGAGGTCGGTCTGTTAATACAATGTTAATAACGGTGGTAAAGTGGTAGAAAAGGTGCTAGAGCCGTTAGAGCTCGCCCGGGGCGGTACCACCACCACCTTCATAGCCCGCCGTAAAGCAACACGTTCTTCATGTATTGTGTTTCGGTTAGGGAGGTGTGGTTGCCGGATACACATTATTGGAGGCGACCACCTTAGTCCTCAAGAGTAGGAACGCATCCGCGTCCATCCTTAAATAGAACTTCTGTTCTATTTGAGATTGGACGTGGTTGTCCATGGTCTGCAGTGACCACTTACCATCAGGTGGCCTGCATGCCCGTTTCTTACTCTTTCACAATAAAAAAAAATATATATATTCCGTACGTAGGTATAACAAAAACGGATTTTTTTTACTATTTTTCCGTCTTTCATTTGTCTGTCATTTTGTTCCGGGCAATCTCAAAGACGGCTGAACCTATTTCTACGGGTCTTTTACTGGCATATAGTTGATGCTCCGAGAAGCAAATTAGCCTATTTTTATTACAGAAATAGTTTTATGTTCATTTTAGGGTACAAACCAATTAAAATCTATAACGTGGAGTATGATAGTAATAGAACTTCTACTGATAGATAGCAGATTTTGTAGCGAGTAGCTAACGCTACTTTTATTTTAGAACAAGCAAAAGAAACAGCTGGAAATGTTAGTAAACAGGACTAACGTCCTCTCTGAGTATCAACTTACTATCCTTTAGGAGTACCAACGCATCTGTGTTGCTACTACTAAAGGCTAAGACGGTCGCCTCCCTTTTAAGTGGCAATCGCACCTCTATGACCTATTTAAGTTGAGAAATGGAAATATACGGACGGTGGTGGTACCTCCCCTGTTTACATTAAGTAAATAATGTGCTTTAAAACAAGTAAATAGCTACCATAGTACAACTTGATATTAATTACTTTACATTCATTAAAAAAATAATACTCGTAGCAAACTTCAGTGCATCTGAAAACCCTAGAATATACATGTAAATTACTATAATTTCTATTCTAAAAATAGACATGTGAATTAGGAAGATGCATAGTAAGTAATACAAACTTGCCATTGTACTATAGATATGTGTTATTTTAAAATCTTGAAGCTGAAAGAGTATTCTGAAAACTAGACTCGACCTCGACCTTCCTAAGGTCGGACCGTAGTTTAAGAGTCTAAGATTATGAAGCACAAAATTTAACAACATAAGTATATGAGAGCATACGGGATGTTTCTATGCAGGGCTGGCAGTGAACCAATGATAGTCACATTCGACAGACGTACCATCACATGAGCTGTAAACGTAAACAATTGGCGCGCAAACAATAATTGTACTATAGAATCCAACTCAAACTAACGTAAATTATTCAACAAAATGTGAAATTTGTGTTTCAACGATGACCCGTTCTACATGAGATTTTTTTGTGTTTTTAATATGTGATACAAGTACCTACAAATATTTTATAATTTAACTTCAGTAAGTATTAGTAATTCTTTTTTCTAAAGACGCTCTCTTCATAGGCATAACTGTAAATATTATAAAATGATAAATATTTAGTCTATTAGCTATGCCTGGTCATAATTCGTTGTGTTAGTTTTATAATTTAAGTCAAATTAACAACAATTATTTGAAAATGGTTACTTAATAGCAATAATTATTATTGGAGGAGACCATCTTAGTCCTCAAGAGTAGGAACGCATCCGCGTCTATCCTTAAATAGAACTTCTGTTCTATTTGAGATTAGTCGTGGTTGTCCATGGGCTGCAGTGACCACTTAACATCAGGTAGCCTGCATGCCCGTTTCTTACTCTTTCATTATCAAAAAAAAAAAATTTTTTGGGCGCTTTTTACAAACAGTAATTATTTTTCAAGCGAAATCAGTATACGAATAAAAAAAAGCAGGAACTAACTTACTAAGTTAAGCTTCGTACTAGCTCTGATACGAAGCTAATAAGTAAATACTTGATTAAATGGGTATACCCATGTATAACTTTCCAGTACACTACGAATACACCTACTGAAACAGGTATTAATATTTTTTATTATTATTCACTAAATTATTGATTGTTACTTTATATTAAGTAGTTTGACAACAGTAACCACACGAATAACAACAGTAACCGCAGATATGTAACAGATATGTACATGAATAATAATACATAGAAACCTAATTTTACCGCTGTAACCTCCTGAATTTTAACTTGTCGTACCTACGTAATATTGTTTTTCGTTGTGACTCGTTGAACTAAAAATCGTACCTAGCACCTTTATTTATACATTTTGGGTGTTTTCGAAGTCATGTACAATGAAATAATTATTTAAAATCCTTGCCGGTTAGTGAGTAGATACATCTTTTATAATATGATAATTAATTTTTATTTTAGTTCCAAAATATATTATTTTTATTTTGTACAAGAGTTGGGTTATTTATCGATACAAAAAAATTATCATCTTTCCCTTATAATATTTGTCTTCCATCTCGAAATTTTCCTTCCTCTTATTTGCGATATTCTGCTTAATCATGAGTAGGAAATGTATATAAAAATACGAATACTGATGAATTATATGAATCATTTATATGAGAACAAAAGTAATAGAGCAATAAACATATTTTTATCATCATCTTAGTACCTACTAGGAAGGTCCTAAAACTTACGCTATATTAAGTGCCAAAAATTATACAAAAATTCAAATTTTTTACATGTAATTGAAAATCACGAAGGCAGTATATTCTCAGATACGTCGTAGAACATTTTTCAAATAATCTGTATGAGTTACGTAATTAATTGACCGTAAAAAATTTGTTTCGAATTTACATTTTCAGCAGACAATTGTATTTTTTAGATTATGTTATATATCGAACCTGTTACATAGCTCGTGGTTCGAAATATCGGCAATTAAAAAGCGTGAGTACCCGTTATACTTACATAATGTATAAATTCCGCGATAATATTAGTTTAAAATCGTTTGCATTTTTTATTTTGTTACCGCATTACTCCGTCTGCATAATTAACCGCTTTAGAAAATGATTTGAATTATTTTTATTTGGTATATACTTCCCGTTTGGTCTATTTAAATTAGAATAAAGGTCCCTAAGTGAAATTTTGTATGTATAGTATTTTTGTATCTATAAATATAATATAGATAAAAATAAAAATAGTAAAGATTACCATACATTTTATATATTTCAAGTCTTTCTCCATTTTTAACAGTAATTCACTAAAGCATAACTTTATTTCGCGGGGAAATAATACACTTTTAGAAAAGTTATCTCAAAGTACACGAACCACAATCGACCTCCACAATCTAACAGAACGTCTAATAATCACAAGCACAGGTCATCCGCTAGTCTTCAACAATAACTCACGGCTATTTCTCAATGCTACATAGCGTTTCTTACTTTCAACCCGAATTTTCATACCTTGATATCCGATCTTGCCTTTAATATTAGAATTCTTTAGAGGTGGGAGAACTATACTTCGACCGGGGAGGTACCACCGCCGCCATCATAGTACGTCGTAAAGCATTACTTGTGTTTCGGTTAGAGAGATGCGGTTGCCGGCTACACTTTGAAACGAGGCGAACATCTTATTCCTTAGGATTAGCAACGCATCTACGTTCGAGCGCAGATAGGATTTCAGTCGAGTTTGTGGTTGTACGTGGATGTCTATGGGCTGCGAATACTTAATAACAAGAGGTTTGCATGCTCGTTTGCTACTCTTCTCACATTAAAAAAGTTCAAAACAGTATTTGGTTGTTGCTAATATTAACTTTTCGCATCCAGATTTGACTTTTAGCATCGATATTCTAACAACTTTCTATTGTTAGATTCAATTATAACTAATCAAGTTAATTATCGTGAAAGTTCAAACGCGTGCGAAACGTCGAAAGCAAATCAAATCTATTTTACGCTGGAAAGAGTAATTATCTGCTTGAAAAAATATATAACTCTTGTGCTGCTGCGTAATGTGATGATCAACACACATTCATCTCATATTACTATAACTAGAAACAACCTTGTAAACAATAACGCGATATTCATATTGTACCTACGTATATATATTTATTGTTATTGTTGTATACTTCCCCTGATAACTAAATAAGCTTCTATACTATCAAGCACAATATAATCATACCTTATAATGTTCTAGTTCCGACAAAAATGGGTTTGGCGCGAAAGTCATGGAATAATGTAGCACTGGGAATAGTTAATTCATTGATGAAATGGCTAATTTGCCCCATTTGTATGTATTTGACGTGACCTAGCGCGGGCGCGTCGCCTCCACTCGCGGTTTATGCGTCATTTTATAGTTCGGAGTTGGCATAACCTATGAAAACGTAACAATTTCTGGCATATAAGACTTGTTATGGTTCCAGCGGAGCAGTACCAATTAAAGAGAGGTTAACCTCAATACGAATTTAGACACATAAAATTGCATCTATGATCTCTATTTTAAGTTGAACATTTAATGCAATTATCTCAGTAATCGGGAGGATATCACATCCGTAATCGGAATTCGAATAGGACTTCATAACTGTTTTAGATGAGACATGGATGGCTATGCGCTGCAGCGAGCACTTAATATCGGGCTATACGCTCGTTTGCTACTCTTCTATTAAATAAAAAAAACGGTTAAGTGAGTGCAGGAATACCAGATTTTTCACATGGTCGCTTCTGTCCTTATATATGTGAAGTCAACAGCAAATAGGAATGCAGTTTTACCTGAAAGTAGCTAAAGAAACTTAATGTTACTCTTAACAACTGAGGATCGAGTTGGAACACTTCATGTGCCACTCTGCTCTTTATTAAACCCTTGAAAGTTTTGACAAATCATAGCAGTATGTACAAAGTTATATACCTACATATAGACAAAATAGGTACTGACCTTTATATGTAGTATTAATATTTAAGTGGAGACATATCACAATCATATTTCATAGCATTAAGTCACCTATTTATCAAATTCGTATAATCATATAACGTGAACTGTCCATAAATTTAAAAAATAAGTGCCAGCCAGTGTTACCAAAATATTCCTAACCTCAAAAATTCCTTTTATATTTAAGCCAATTTTCGATTATTTTTTTTTCTGTTTCTTAAGTTGTACTACCACATTGTTTTCAACTTATTTTCAAGATTTTAGTATTTTATTTTATAGTGGTTTATACAAGATATCTAGCTTCTAAATATCGTCTATATTGTATTATCCTAATCATGTCAATATAGTGTACGGTAGTGCGGTAAGGTTAGAAAGATATTAAAAATACGTGGGCCCTTTTTTATAGCCATTTGGCCTCGGACCCTAAAAATATTGAACATGCATCATTATCCGAAAAAAGTACTAACCGCCTGAAATCCGCCCTATATAATTTGCCGCTCCGCAAAATTTGTTTTCCCGGGCAAGCGGCTACTCGACATAGAAAACGCTAAAAATAGAATACCGCTGACTCGGAGTTTCCATATGATAAAAATATGAATGTATTGTTCATCATGTACCAAATGATTACTACTGAAATATTTGAAAATATTTAAGGTGTGTATAACATTTACTTAACTATATTTTATGTGAAAAGAGTAGCAAACGAGCATGTAAACTACCTGATGGTATGTAGTCGCAGCCCATACACATCCATTTACAATCACAAATATGATTGAAATCCTCTCCTCTCCTGAAATCTGACCTCGAACTGTAGCCGAAACACAAGTAATGCTTTCCGACGGATTGTGAGGGCGGCGATGGTTCTTCCCTGGTTGAACTATAGTTCTCCCAACTTTAAATATAAATATAACTTAGAAGGTGGTAGAACCGTTAGAGCTCGCCCGGGGCGGTACCACCGCTACCCTCACAACCCGCCGTAAAGCAACATGTTTTTCATGTATTGTGTTTCGGTTGGGGAGGTGTGGTTGCCGGATACACATTATTG
>DWON01006609.1:0-13715 GCA_018251015.1 Phocides pigmalion okeechobee
CCAGACCAATTAATGATTCGCTTAATCTGGGCGCTATCGACTAAGTTGGAAGTCATGTTTGCCTTCCGTCCGTTCCGGTTCCACTCGTTTGTCGAGAGGGTAGCGTGAAATAAAGTGACCAGTACATGGCTGCAACGTTTTTTGTACCATCCTTGAACTTCGGTCTCTGTTACAAAATAAGGAAGGACTGGGGAATGCTATACCCCGGTGTTCCATTGCGGAATAATGAATATATGGGTTAGGGGATAACCTGTCTGTCTAAAGAGCCTACATCGCCCGTTGAGCTCCCGACGAACTTGGACGTGTGCCATCTATTGATAACAATTGCTGCCGACAGCTCACCGTGCTCTCTGAAGTACGGAATCACGTATACATTTAAGCTTTATTTAAGCGCTATTCACCCGATCCAGTCAAATCAAGATTGAATAACGCTACTATATATAATTTTATACAAGAGCAATTAATAAATGATGGTCATTATTTAAACGAAATAAACCAAACCGTCTAAAATAGAATTAATAACGTAAGTTCACAAAAACTTTATTGACCGGGCATTAATAGCTTTCACAAGTTTAGAAATAATTTTGTAAAAATTGTCTGTTTTCTATTTATATTTTACTCCGATTGGAAATGATCGTCGAGCTTGGTAAACATAAACATTGCAATTACGAGCGTTCGGAGGCGTGACAAAGCGAAGACTTTTAATTTATTTTCTCAAACAGATGGCCATCGCCTTCGCTACGATTTACAATGATAAAATTCAAATGTAAGAACTTACGTAAATTTGCTAAAGCTGGGGCTCGTCGACCCACAAAGCCTTTGCGCTGCATTTGGTCATCAATTTAGACAAATATTTGAACGCACAAGTTATTTGAACGAGGGCGGCTGTGTTTGTCCAGTTTGCTCCTGGATTGAATGTGACCAACTATGATAAAGGTACAAATCCCGTTGTATGTATGTTGTTGATTTTTCCCACTTTTGGACATTCGGTTATAACGACGCATTGGTTATTTATTAACTTCATATGTATAACACCGGAATATTCTTACAACCGTCACATTTCTTAGGAAAATATAAACTGACGTAATATTGTCAACAGGCAATACACTTTACAATGTAATGGATACATTTTCACCAGGTAATAATTTTATGACGTCCATCCGTCGTCTTGAGCTGAACGAATCAAGCAGGAAGGTTTTAAAGTTTGTACATATTATGAAAATTTTCTTTAAATTATATCATTAAGCTTAAATATATTAATTGTACTTATTTTTTTGGAATTATAATTTTTAAGAATGTTATTAAAGTACCTAAACATAACATGAAATACCTTATTATTAAATAAACCTATATAAAACTATGTTACAAGTAAAACTAAGTAACAAGGATTAAAAAATAAATTAAATATATTTAAACAAAATATCTTTAGTAAATAAATATAAAATATAACATAGTTTAAATTTTATTTTACATTTGCGATAAAACTAAAACCCATAACAATTAATTAAAACTTCACAATCACATCAGGAGATTTGTAAACAAACTTTCATCAGAAAAGCAACATCCATTGTTCAAAACCTTAATTAAGCCTTTGTCAACTTTTTACCGATACGCCGTGGGGAATGACTTTGAAACATTTCATTATTTTTTTAAGTAAGCTTTTATAATCGAGACTTTGCAGTTAAAAGTTGTAAATTCCTGCGTGGTTCGAATACTGAGGCACAGATGAGAAATGGATAATCATTCATTTTGTTGACAAAGAAAAAGATGAAAACATTATAAAAAACAAAGGTGACTAGAGAGATTTGCGCTTTTGATGTAATAAGGTTACTGTAATCAAAATCTTTCAAAGATTCATTAACCTAATTGCTATTTATAAACCATCGACTGCGCTGTCCAACATATCATTCAAACTACGGAAATGCTGTACAAATGATCGCTTGGCACATGTTGACGTAAGATAGTTTATATTTTGCTAACGATATTTAGGGCTATTTTTATGTCATAAGAGTAGCAAATAAGCGTACAAGCCCCTTGATGTCAAGTAGTCAAGTAGTCATTGCTGCTCATGGACATCCTCAAACAGAACTAAACTTCGATCTGAGCTCTTACGTAGAAGCATTGCTACTTCTAAGGACTAATATTGTCGCCTTTCTTGTGGGTACAGAGTGGATACGGATCTCGCTCCAGGAAGAGAAGAGTGCGGAGTAGCGATTGTGCAATAAACTCGAAAAATCAGAGATGCAAGCCAGGAATTCGAACCCTGAACTTTCAATGTGAGAGACAGATTCTTACTTCTAGACCAACACTTCTTACGTTCATAAATCGACATATCTTGTGTAAACAAAAAATCAGGCATTGCTTTTTATTTCACTGCACATCGATCAACAATAAATAAACTTCAAGCAATTGTAAGTATAAAACTGCATGCTTTGAAGTTCGGAACTCGATCGCAAGTTGCCGGAGTGAAGCTAATTTAATCGGATTTGTGTTATTTTGTCGCGAAGACCTACAGTGCTAAGTTAGTTTAAAGGTTTATTTCACCGATCAATATAACGAACTTACGTAGCTTAATTAGAATCCAGCGGCTGTGTTGCTTATATCTTGTTACAATTTAATTAAATACTTCTTTATGCAAATCTTAGTACACAAACGAAAACGTTGTATCTAGAATCCTGAAAATCTTCAGATAGGTTCTTTATTTAGCGTAAGTGAGCACTAAGAAAGGACTATTGAAAATTCCTCCTTTGAAAGGATAAAGAAACGATAAAAATGTTTATAATTCTTTAGTTCCTTTTATAGAATTACGTCAGATACGCATATGTACGATACTAATAGATTTACATGGTTTATGAAGGTGTATCGTAACATGGAGTTTGACGCGAGCAAAGTAGCAAACAAAAACACCTTATATGAATGTAGGTTATACACCAATAAATGAAGACGTTATTAGAAAATTGTTTCATAAAAGCTTCAAGTTAATGTAATGTGAAAGAGCACGACACTATTGTAGCGAAAAATCGGCACCCTCTCATTGTTATTTCTGTTAAATTTGAACATAATAGCAGACAATATCGTTTGGAGTGTCAAGATGTGTGACAAGTTTTAGTGAGCTGATCTCCTGTGTTTCTATATAATAGGTTATTATTTTAAAATATACAAATATTAATATTTTATTTATATGTTGGTGTAACGCACGAACCTTTAAAGTGATAAAAACCCAACTATGAATCATGTTTTTTGGGAAAACCGAAATAAACATTCGTATTGTATAATATGATATTATTAAGAGAAAAGTTTTTATAATGCGCTTTTTGGAATATTTATATTGTAAATTTTTCATACGATACTAAATATATTTTGTTGTATTCTCTAAATTAGACAAAAAAGGAAATTTAAAATTCCGAAAATGTTCAAATTTAGAAATAGGTCTCTATTGTTCTAAATGTTGCCATAAGTACTTGTTAATGCAACTTTGCTTATTAAGAGAGGAGTAATACTAGAAAAGGCAAATGAACATGTTGTTGGATGTCATGTAATCAGATAGGTGCAGCATCGCAGCCAAATTAGTGAAATTCATATTTTATAATCATAAATATTACGAATTAGTTTTTCTCCCTAAGTATTAAGTTGGAATGCGTTATAAGACTAATCCTATTTTACGTCTATCTATAAATTAGCGCAAACTTGCGCGTTGAATATCCTAAACTTTTACCATATTTTTTGAAAGTTATTCTTTACACATTATTACAAAGAATATACTCCATAATTATCATTTCCTAGTACGGAAGTTCTCATTGCCTTTCTTTAGAAATTAATAAACGCTCGGGTGAGCGCCAAAGGGAAACTGTTTTATTGTTTATTGTGACATCAAATCAAAGCGCGGTATTGGGCAGGCTACGCTTCCTTTCCTCCGTGCGAAGGGTTAATTTATTGTTTTACATTTTATATTCACGCTTTCCAAGGAATCGCAACGAGGTGACAGTAGAGGCAAGTTTAAGTTGCATAAAAGTTTCCATTTGTAAATTATCTGGAACTGGAAATTCTATTGGAACCTGATCGCGCTATTGACTTTATAGTGTTCCCGTATATCGAACAATGCGATATATTTTTACCCGACTATCCCAGACGGAGAGTTATATTTTCTGAATATACGCATGTACGTATTACGGCTATTCTCTGTACATACTACATCCTGAACTTGATGTATTTTAGAATACGGGGTGTCATTCAATTCGTCTTTATTGCAGAAAAAAGCAAACAGGAAAATTTATTTTATATAGTAAGTTTTATATAGTAGTTAATATTTAACTATTGTTAATTTGTTATTATTATGTATGTTGTATGTATGTGTATTATTATTATGTATGTGTTATGTATTATAAGAAATACAGATAGTATGTATTTATGAGGGCTAAAAATACTCAATTTTGAATTACAAATTCCAAGAGACATATATACGTTATACAATTAAAATGCCTTCACAAGTAATTTGTCTTTTTTTACTTCGTATTTAAAACCGATCTAAATATCTGATGCTTTAAATAGAAAACATGTATCATACAATTGGAAACTACAAAAATATTTACAACTTACACAGTATTTAACGTTTTGTACAGTAAACCGATTAACAGGCTGTGTTCGTAATAGTCTTAAAATGATTGTGAACAATTTTATTAAAAAGAGCGTAGGTCGATTGTCTATTATTGGGAAATAAAAGTACGTTTCCGTGTCAATATTTTTATGTGATATGGTAACAAGAGAGAATGCAGGCCACCTGATGTCAAGTAGTCGCTGCAACCCCTTGTATCCTCCACACACAACTTTTAGCAGGATTAAGGTCCAATGCTACCAGCAAATAGACGCGTTGCTACACGTGATGACTAAGATCGCGTCGCTTCTAAGTTAATTAAGCCGGCAACCGTAGTTCTCCATCAAAAACAAGAGTTGCATCACAGCGGATTAAGAGAGTGTGATGGTACTTCCCCGATAGAACTAATTTCTACTGTCGACACAAATGAACTTTATTGGACAGTGCACGATTCTTGCGTGATTTCATCTACTTTTAGCGTGACCATGACAATATAAAAATAGTAGATACAGTGATAGAACGAATATAGTAGAATAAACTTTGATGAACTGGCATTTATTTGCTTTATTTTCCTTTCTCTCACTGGTCACGAGATTTCTAAGAATGAAGAGTGAAGCCGTATTTTACGATTCAGGCGAAGTTCGTGGGGGTGGATTTTTTCTTAGGCCGTATTATGAAATGCTCCGACAGATTACAGATTACCTCACATATTTTCATTCATCACTATGTTATATTTTGTATCAGTGTGTTCCGGCTGAAATGACACAATGATTTTTGGGTGTATCATAATATTCTAGAGCGTCCTTATTCTGACAATATAGCTATGTATGTTGTCAGTGTTTATACACTTTGCTGTAACTCTTTGTACATCACTCTGAGAGGAACGGTTCGTTCTCATCTGAAAGTGATAAGGGGCATATTTCTACCACACTATTCCAATGCAGCCTGAGGTATATTTCAAATTCTATTTGTCACTTGGTTTTTAATATTACCCATAAAGTTACATATTAATTTTTGTTACTGGTATTACACCTTTTTATTGATTACAATATTTAAATATTCTGTTTATTAACAATCAAGAATATTTGGAAGTAATTTTTATAACTTTATAAAGTTTTAAATTTCACGGTTCCGATGTCGGGTTTGCTACGAAATATTTTGTTTAAATTAAACATTGAATTTCACGCAGTGGACGGATTTGTAATGAAAACACTCGCTCGATTCTCGGAAAATTGTGCAGACTACTACGAACGCAAACCTTGGAAAATTTTTGCTGGCCGTTTTTATCTTTTTATGTTTTATTCGCTTACCTTCCATATTCGGTTCGTTAATTTGATGTGTCGTCTGTTCGTACGTCGTTTTTTTTTATTTATTTCTACATCGTGTTTTGCGTGTATTAACTTTCATTCTACCTGTACATTATATGTCTATCTATGCGTCTCGGCGCGTTATTAAGGACACTTTCATGCAATTATTTTATTTTTGTACAAGTTTGCGATTGTTGTCGCTTTGCCTGACTAGCACTAGCTCGTGCCGCGGGTTTGTCTCGTGCATATATCCAAAATTTTTGGCGATGCTTACGATGGTGCGGGTAACGTCGGCATAATGCCATGCCCACGGTGCGGCGCAAGGTCGTTGCCCGCATCGATCGTTGACGACAAACGCCGCGCCTGTGCGAGACCGCACACGCCGCGCTACGAGCCCAACCTAACCTCGCTGTATATAGTAAAAATTCTCAGAGTTCAGTTTCAAAGAGGGCGTCCGAGGGCGCAGTCGGCGCCTTAAGCCGTCGCGATCGTACCAGCAGTCCGCCGACGGCGACTTTCCGGCACTCGCTACACCCGCAACTGTGATAACAAACACCAAAATACACGCTAGGTAGCAAACACTAAACATAGTCCATAACGCAACGCACGTGGTTCTATAACCTAGTAGCAGGCAGTCGTATACTTTGTTTATTTTGCATTTGGTGGCCATGGGTGTGGTTCAATGGCACTTACGCGACCGTTTCAGGGGGGGTTCGCGGGGTGGGGTTCCCACGTGATCTATTAGACTCCACCGTTCCCCATCCTACCTTATCCCATTAGGAATAACGTTGCATCCTTGCCGGTGCATTTCGATTCTGCGCATTGCATCCAATGTGTTTTGGTGCCATTTTACAAGGGCCGGCAACGTGGTCGAATGCAAGGGAAAAACGACTCTACTAGCATGCATTTACGATACACTGGCATCATCCCTGTACTTGCAACGTTTCATTATTCAGTCGTTGCGGCAAAAGTTATTTATCGCGTGGCGTACGTTAATGGTGCATACAGTAAGGAAATAGGAGCCGTATTTTAATGGGATTGAGTTCAATTTCCGAGGTATTTTTCACAAAACGCATGTTGTTTCAAAATTTTTCCGCAGCACGGATATTTTCTTTTATTAAATCGTGTTCGTGCTTTAGTTAGGATACATGTAAATTAAAATAAAACATTAAAATTTTGGTTAGCGTTGCATGAGTTTATTTAAATAGATTCGCGTTACCATTTTATATTACATTGTAAATATTACATTGTAAATACCGGACTTAACTTTATGAATCTTATTTAAAGCAGAATGTATCGTAAATATATATGTAAATATATATATATGTATGTTGCATTTAATCGAAAATTCCTGACTTTTTTAAATAAACGGAATTTTATTTATTTATTGAAAATATGTACTCCTCATAATCTGTAACCATTAAAAAGTTACATTAAGTCATGAGATCTTCAAAAAGCATTAATGTCTTCATCAATATTTCGTTTATTCAACCGCCGGTGTGATGCGGTCAGACGATGTCATAATCATAACATAGAACTTTACGATCTCTGGCGAAAATATTTTGCGATTGTCATAAATTCATTTCAAAGTAGCCCTGGTCTGTGAGTACGAATATTCTGTAACACTTTCAGCACACATTAGAACATGTACAACCTAACACATAGCAAAGCATGATTTTGTAACACCCTCACAGTTTTATGATTATTTACATTAGTTATATTTAGGTTAAATGGTATAAGATTAAAATATGTTGATCAGATATTACAGTTTTATTTCATTACTAGATGGACAGAGAATTATTCGAAATATTCATTCATAGCATTTTATAAACGAATTTAGACAGCATCGCAATTGTAGCTGCAGATATTTCATACTTTATTGCAAACTATTTCTGTACATACATTCGTCGTGGAGGATAAGATTTTCTTTTGAAAAAAATTGTAACAGAGCCTGAAATGTTTCAACGATAAAACCTTCAAGATGTAGATTTCAGTTGATCAAATTATATTAAATTGTCAACTGATTTCTAAATACAATAGATATTTAAGTTAAATAGATATATTTTTACATATAAATTTAAGTTGTAGGATATATGTATTATATACCTAAATATTATTTATACGTAAATATTTAGTAAACATAAGTTTCATTGTAAACTGGAGCGACGTGTTATGTTGAACTTGGATAGTAACCTATTAAATTTATAAACAACTTCAGTTTTTTTATTTCTACAATTTATGAATATAAGAACAATTCTGTAGGTACCCTAAAGCGGGAACGATGAGGGTCTGGAAACAAATTTGAACATTAAAAATGTGTCTTAAAATAATATACGAAAATGAAACAAGTACCACGATGAAGCCTTTCTGTCGATACAATTAATTCAATATTAACAGTTGTAGCGACAATATTAAGCAATTATGTAGCATATTAATTGGCCCCTTAATTACTTAAAGCAGAAGATTTTAGCAGAAGTACAATTTTTATATATAAAAGTACTTGAAAGCAAATATACTTCACCAACTCGCCTTTTATACTAAATACATTTGCAAACTATATATAAATGCATTAATACTATGTATACGTTTGAATTGATTCAATTTTGTACTTGTAATAGAACAATAACTGAATCCCAGATTCTATCACAATAGTGAAAAGCAATGCTGTTAAATATCCCAGCAATACAAAAGCAATTAGGAGCATGCGACGAACTGTAATGAATTAGTTCAATTGGTTCGCAAAGTTCAGTCAAAGTACAGCTGAAGCAACAAAGCAGCAACAAAGTTGCAACAAACGTAGTGCCGTAACCAGCTTACGTGGCTAGCCGGAACTGTAATTAGATTGGCAGCCGCTCTTACCTTCTCAGCTACTTCGGGACATTTCGTAAAATAGTTCGGGAGTAACTCCGCGCACGATGCAGACAGGTGCACATGACCCCGTATGCGTCCATACTGCGCCCCCTGCACTCTCCCGGGCACTTCTCGACATGCGCATGCGCTAAGCTAGCTCGTACAAAGTTTATCTTATTAGGGAACTTTTGATTAAGAAATATTTTCTCTATCAGTACTCAAACATAACAAAGTATAGTTTAGTTAGTGTGTGGTCACTATACTTAGTGAAACTGACGGGACACGAGCACCGTACTGCTGGATATTTGATATTTTTTCAGCGCAAAACACGTCAGAATTATATATATATTAATCAATAAAAAAAAAATATTTCTTTATGCTTTGAGTTATATAGGAGTGCCGATAACATCTATGGCGGTAATTTTTAAATACGATTACCTACCATTTTCCTTATACTATTGATTTCAATTTAGTGTTTTTTTTTATAATTATTCAAATTTTAAAATCGCAATTTATTTATATTGCAATTATAAATTTAATAAATTACTCCGTTTGATCTTCACTACCAAAAGTATTGACTGTAACGTCAAGGCCCAAAAAAGAAGGTTTCTCTGAATTTTGAAATTGTGTCTAAGTAATGAGTTTGGCAGTGAGGTTAATCTTAGAAAGTACAGAGCCATTTTCAACTCGACTTTTCAGCAGAAATGTTTTTTACTTTACAGTACTTTTTGCCCAGTACGTATATACAAATTAAAACGATGTGCATCGCGTTGGAAGCTAATGGATATCTCACGAATAAGAAACTCATGGATAAAAATCCTTTGTTTTGTTTTGTCGTCTACAATGTAAAGACC
Organism: Phocides pigmalion okeechobee; assembly: GCA_018251015.1. NCBI lineage: Eukaryota > Metazoa > Arthropoda > Insecta > Lepidoptera > Hesperiidae > Phocides > Phocides pigmalion. Next base: position 9,603 of record DWON01006609.1, read on the forward strand.
TAACGGAGTTTCGCAATCAGTCATTCATCCAATGACATGCCGCATTTGATATTGTTTAATGTAAGTTAGAATTGATTGATTGAGATTTTGATACAAGTAACTTTATTTTTTCGATGGATGAATGGATTGCGTGCCGGCGACATATTGAAACAGATCGTTTTTGACACACGTGTAAAAATGCGCACAGCTGTAGAAAAAAATAAACGTATTTCAAACATGATCAAAAATAGCCAATGTTTTAATTTGATTTGGATAAGGTTTTTGGAAAACTAATAACGTTTGTAGCGACCGTGGAAACACTTTACTAAATTATATACGTTTTGCTCTACATAACACAATTAAGTTGGCTGTAGAGTACAGGTTTCGAGCAAACAGTAAGTAAATATGACTGTTTCAAATTCTACAGGCTATAGGTATTTAAGCTGTGTCTAGCAAAACTTTCATAACAAACGAGACTACGGACAGAATTATGAGTTCAAGACGGTGGTTGATATTTAGTTAGCGTGAACTGTGTGTCTTTCTCATTCTGTGAATATATCCGTGCCGAGTATTGGGTCGATGAGAATGAGGACGACAGAAATAAGCTATCCAACATATTGCCTTAGACAGAACCTCTTGCTATATAATTGAACGTTATAATCCGTAAGCTTCTTTCAAATGATCGTTTTATCATCCAAAATTGAAATAGTAAATTGTCCTGATAAAGATATAACTATGAAATAATAGAATGACGGTAAATGGAAACATGTCAACGAAATGCCATGTGGCCTAGCGGAACGAATATTCGATGGAATACTGGACGTATTTGTAATTTTCTATTCGGCCAATCAAAACGAACCTCGCACGAGAACCGACCATACGAATTCGATCAAGTGAAACTTTTGACAGCGTGCGCGATAGTATTTCTGAAAATAACATCGCATGAAGTAATATCACTTGTGTTGTCCCTTAGGGTTTATTCTAGGGTTTAGGGTAGTATATACTTGGCTATTTATTAGTATTTAATTATAAAATTATTAGCATTATTAGTTGTAGTTCACATGTTGTATAGCCGATTTTTCGTTTAGTGTTTATTTCTGACTTGTTCAAATTGCTGTTAGTTTTGGCAATTAGCATTTAGATTAAATTTAAGTTTACTATGTAAAAAATGTGGAAAACCATCGTCATAAATCCCATGTTTAAATAATCTTCGTACTCTTTGATCTGTGGATGGAAATAAGTTTTCTGGAAACTTTTACGTTACGTGTACTACACGTGAAGCACATTTAGAACCTTTATATTGTATTCTTGAGAGCTGCGCGACGCCTCACTTTCGGAAATAGCCATGCCAATAGCTGCTATACACTTACGTAGATTATTTGAAATTTCCCGGGTTTCCGCTCTGTGCTTTATAATAATAGAAGACTGGGATTTTGTTGCGAAACTAATTATTGTAATTGTTTCCTTCTAATATTTCCACAAAGTTGGAGTCAGAGTTAAGTTAAGCTTTTTATATTATTGTTTATGGTATTAAATTTATGTAATATTTCAATGAATAGAAACATTTTTTAATATAATTTAAAAACTTGTTTGACTTCTCTTGAGTTTCGCTTCCGTCTCATGTTGAATTCGAGCAATAAGTATTATACGATAAGTTTGACACTATTAGTTTTCTGCATCAATACAAAACGTTATCGAGATTATGATCGAATAAACGCTTTGGAATAGCACTTTAAAGCGAGAGAGGCCATTGAAATAGAGTGCATCGACTACAATTGCCCACCAAAATCAAAACCCATTCGTTAGACCATAGACTGTTAGACCGCAGGAATCGATTCGATGTTTAACTAAATTGGTTATGACTAACAGGGGTTCAAATTTATTTCACTACGTACTCGACGTAGCTGACTACGTACACACATACTCTGTCAAGTTTTTATATCCGAATATAAAAACTTGATAGAATATGCGCTTTTTGATCGATATGTTTACATTTATATTTTGTTTCCCTGAATTATCTTTTATCTTATATTTTAGTATTAAACACGCGATCGGGCGGATTGATCGATTTAGTCTTTAATATATTGGCAACCACATACAATGCTTTAACAAGCTTAATTAAATTTCCAACGTGAATGATTTATCGTCGAATTCTGGTGTATCTTACTACCGTGTAGAACACAACATATCACCGTCTCAAAGTCATCTTTGGAAAGTTACTGTGTCACACCACAGTAAACAGATCGTGAACACGTGGTAACGAAAATGTATTCAATCTTCTGATAATATAGTAAGCTCGAACTTGACACAATTTCATTTGTGTGGAGTTATTCACGTTTATAATATTTTTTTATGTGCGGTAATTTGATCCTAGACTCCACACGTGTTTACAATGCTGCAGGCTACTTTGAGCGCACAAAATACGCAACGTCAATTTCGAATGTTCATCCGTTCAGATTAAAAATACGCATTAAAAAAGTTCCGAGCGTGGAAAAATTAAAATGAGCAAAGTGCTTGTCGTGTTCGCTTACCGAGGTTTTATACAACCGCACGTATATTTTGTGTTATGTATTTACAAAAATAATGCGACTTTTATTTATTTGGGGTATCCGGGAAAAAGTTGGTATAATGTAAATGATAAATGTATGACAAAATAAGTCAAAAAGTCTGCTCTAGGTCGGCAGCATCTTACATGAAATGTAACTCACCACTCTGCTATTTCGTATGCAGTGAAATATTAAAACGTGTCTGGCGACTACGGTAATTGGGATGCGGTAATTGGCGTAAAAAGAGAAGGTTTAGTGAAAGCCCACCGACATACGAAAACTGTGTACGAATATTTATTAAATTAAAAACGCGAGTGCCCTCAAAATTTTGGATGGCCACTCGAAAATCGTATTTATAAATAACTAGGTTACGGGATTGTATTATGAAAACGTGCCCTAGTTTAAACGACTTTTGATCGCTTCTCAAACTTAATGAGTAGTTTAGGTTTCCGTTTCGATTATTTCTAAAGGACTTTACGGTGTCTGGTTGTATATTAATGAGATTTAACGTAAAGCCAGGACTCTTAGCGCGAGTCCTCAGTACCGCGCTCCTGCCGGCAGGCGCGGCAGTCGACAACCGCGTTCGGGGTGTGAAGGACGACGCCCTACACGGCTCCTTATAAACACTTACCCCTTAATAACTTGTTGTAGTTTTAACTTAAAAGAACAATTACAAAAACTTTTGTGAACGTTTCCGAGTGAAGTAAACTTAAATCTTACGTAGGTTTTATTCAGAAAAGTGGTGTGGACTGACCGGCGCCTCGGTTGAGTAAGTGCGTTCCAGTTAAGAATATAACACTAAGGCGTTTAATAAAAAGACGAAAAATAGAATGTTATAAATACATACAATGTGATTTTAATATATATTATTATTTTACTTTCAAAAGAATTGTTCTACCTTCAATAAATCTTAAACGATTGGTTAACTAACTAACATAACCTGAAAGCCGGTAAGGCTTTGTAAATGTGTTTTATTTATAAATCTGAAGTAAAAATTACGTTTGTTGGAAAAATTGCAGATATTCATAAATTGTATTTTATGCGCGTGGTTTTATTGGCGTTTAGAATATATTTAAACAATACTCTGGTTAGTCAGTCGTCTTATTGAAAAGTCATGGTCCCAAAAATAAAATAATTTAAAATGGAATAGAATACAAATTAATAATAGAATAACAGTTGTAATTATTCTGTATATCTTTTTTTATTATAAATCATATTTATTGAATGTTAAAAAGTAAATAAAATGGCTGGCAACAAATTAGTTGTTTAAAAGGGTACTTTATTTAAAATATGCTTAGTCCAAATTAAATTGCAAATAAATACAAAATATTTTTTTATAGATTTTTTTGCTTCGAAATCTACACGATATGGACTTTTATTTTAAATTATGTAACATATTTTAAATACTATAGACTACTTTTTTACTGATTAATATAAAATAGTATTTTGATAAAATATTACTGTCATGTATCGTATGAGGCTTGCATATCTCGTATCTTATATTTTTTTTTTTATTATGAAAAAGTAAGAAACGGGCATGCAGGCCACCTGATGTTAAGTGGTCACTGCAGCCCATGGACAACCACGT
>DWON01006610.1:0-13714 GCA_018251015.1 Phocides pigmalion okeechobee
TGCGTTCCTACTCTTGAGGACTAAGATGGTCGCTTCCAATAATGTGTATCCGGCAACCACACCTCCCCAACCGAAACGTAATACATGAAAAACATGTTGTTTACCGCGGGTTATGAGGGTGGCGGTAGTGCCGCCCCGGGCGAGCTCTAACGGCTCCACCACTTTTAAAATATGTATAAAATACAGTGTTTCTTATCATATTTTCACATTCCTAATGAGGTAAAACACATACGAACGTTAAAAAATTAAATAACATCTATTGTATCGCTATGTTCGTGCTCATAAATTGACTGATTGATTGTTAAAAAAGGTGCCCCTCATTTTTCTTTAATATAATAAACGATCTCCACGTTTATGGCCTACAGGAGTCCCTTTAGGGCCGTGATGTGTGACACATAGTATATATCACGGGAATCGATTAATTACGAGCAAGGTCGTTGCGCTGCCTTATCAACGGCGCGAGATTTCAATAAGCCACGTTATTTACGAGCGATTGATTATTGCAGAGCCATAAATTAATTCGTGTAATTAAGTGAAGCTCGCCGGCACTGCATCGATAACACAGCTGTGTTTTCGATACTGCATATTTCTGCTATTTTGTCATCCTTAAAGTGAAATGAACAGGTGGTATAATAATAGTATACCCATGAAAGTACCATCGGCATCCTCATAACCGGTTGAAAGTATTTTTTTGCGTTCCGGTTGGACTATCAATTTAATCCTTAAGATTAGTAACGATCTAAATACGACTACATACATATAGATCTTAGCTAATTTGATATTAGATATGGATGGTTACTGATTAACGACCGTCTTAGTGCCCAGAAGTAGCAACGTATGTACGTGTGGCCTCCGACAGGACTTCAGCCATGTTTGAGATTGTATGTTAATGTCCATGGGCTGCAGGAACTAATTAACAAATCAAAAAAAAAATCCTTTATTCATTCAAATTTTGTCATTTTACATAAATTGGGATCTTTCCTGTTAAGTTAAAAAAAACCTGTGTTAGGAGAGTCCCCTCTTCGCTGTGGTCCTCTTATAGAACAAATAAGGTTAAAGTATTACTGGAATATAATCTAATATAAATATACATATATATAGGATAATGATCATAAATAGATATATAATACACATACACACACACATACATACATACATACATATACACACATACACATACATATATAACATCAGATGGCATGCATGAACAATTGCTCATCTCACTTAAAAAGGATATGTCACGGTTGCATGACGACGAGACCAGCATCAAATTCGTAGACCGGATCTCAAAAATGACATTTAAGGTGCGTAGAAAAATGTGATCCATGTGTTTTTGTATGCATGTATGTACGGTAGATCTAAGTGTGATTAAAAATAACTTCGTCGCGAACGCAAATTATCTTAATTAAATGCATCTTCCATGCTTGCTCTTACTCACACTTCAAATCAAATCGCAATAGCGATTTTAAATGTGGCAGTGATGTTTTCAGAGTTGGATTAAGCTCGCATCTCTTAAAATAAAAATTATAAGTCGAAGTTCTTGATCAAGAATCGTATCTAAATGAGTATAGATATGCAAAAAGTTCAATATTGATATTCAGGAGATTCTGAATAGGAATGATTCTGGACTGAAATTTTATCTGCTCATCTGGAGCTGCTTTGGATACGCTCCAAATATTCAGCTCCAAAATGAAGATTCTTCTGTCGAGTGCGGTTTTATGAGTTTTTAGTATTCATACAGACCGCACAAGTTATCGAAAAGATGTGCATGAAGAGTGCTTTTGGCAAGAATTACGCCATTTTCTTTTAAAGATAAGTAAGGAGATACGTATTCGTCAATATAGAACTACTGCGATTCTTGTTTAATGTTACGTAAGAACTTTAAAACAGATTTTACTGCTGTAAAGTAAAACTTGTTAAGTAATAATGATGTAAAACTATAATATGTGAACCTCTCCTTATCAAATTTACGTAGGACTGATTGATTTCGACTTATTTCCTTGGCATTCAGTGGCCTTCACAAATGTAAAATTCTCAATTGAAATATTTTAACTATTATTATTCGAGATAGATATAAATAGACATGAAATTATATTTAAGAGTAATAGTAATTGTATATTCAATGGAAAATAAATAATTTAGCGTACTATCAAATTGTCATATCGATTCCAGTGCAAATCTTATTCAATTCCATTATTATTCAATTTCAGAAATGGAAATTAGTGTGCAAAGCCGAACGCGATTGCCTTTGCAGTTGCACGAGAAAGGAAGCAGAATCGCGAACGTTAAGCTGTATTGTTGATTCAACTGTTTACAGTTTAAAATGAAAGTAAACTTTAGCAGTAACAGCATAGGGCTAGTATTTGCATGAGGATGCACCAAGCTGTTTGCTTCAGCAAATGTAAGAGCATTCCGCTCCAGCGCGTTAGCGATTTCTTCGGAGAACGCCCCCGAATCGCTTCGAGGAACATCTTTTGCTTAACTATTTATGTTGTTTGCTGTTCAGCTAGGCGTCATAATGCTACTTGAGTATTTGTTCTATGCAATAGTCTTTGACATTTCATGCTCTACAAAAATTTTAGAAAGTGATACAGATATATTTTACTTTCAGAAGATTCTGTCAGAAACTACGTTGCCTTCCAAAATTAAACATCCCATCCGAGTAGATTATTTTTTATTAAATGAAAACTAAATTTCACCTCATAAATATATTTAATAGGTGGGAGAACCGACCGAGGAGGTACCACCGCCGCCCTCATAATGCGCCGTAAAGCATTATATGTGTTTCGGTTGGAGAGGTGCGGTTGCTGGCTACAGTTCGAAACGAGGCGACCATCTTAGTGCTCAGGAGTAGCAACGGATCTACGTTGGAGCTCAGATAGGATTTCAAACACACATGCAGTTTCTATTGTATTTTATTTGCAATACATTAAAACTAATTATAAAAAAACTAACTGAACTGAACTAAACAATCTAAAGTAACTTTGTGCCCATGCGGCGTGGTACCAAGAATGCTAGCCCCCTATTCCCATGCAGAATTGCGATGGCAATTCTATGCGCGAGATATATACAAGCTCTCTTGTCACCTACAGCATCAATTAAATATGGGAGTACTAGTATGAAAAAATTTTGGACACTCGGACCCCACGGATAAAGGATGTCAAAGCCAATTTCTATTGTTACTTATTCTCCGTTTTCCCAATTTTTTGCAAATATTTGCGATATATAGACATGCGAATCTTTCATTTAAATTATATGTACGTATAGATTAAATATACCAAAGTTATTAAATCGTCTCTCACGTAATAATTTAAAGTAAACTGTAAACAAAGTTACTAAAGGCTGTTCGTGGCGTTAATCGATTACCTTTTCGGTATTTGCGTTTAATTTAAAGTTTCCAAGAACAACAGGATGCGAAGACGCAACAAAAGCTTTCCAGCAGTAGGACGTCGCCTGCCAATTGCCAGTCCAACTTCTGCTGGAGCTTCTAATTACCATATCTTCAGGGTACAGAGATTTCATTGCATTTGTATACATAAGGCGTTACCTTCTTATCGAATACAATAGGTAAAGTTATATACAAACTACTTTCGGTAGTCTATACAGACACTAGGTGATAGAGTAGTTTGACCGGGGAGGTACCGCGGTTGCCCTCATAAACTGTCATATAACAATGCTTTGTGTTTCGGTTGGAGAGGTCTCGGTCTGGTCGACCATCTCAATCTTAGAAGCTACGCATCTGTCGTCGGACAGTCCTTCAGTATTTTTTGAAGTTGGGCTTGATATCCATGATATCCATGGGCAGAGGTCATTGAATATCATATAGCATATGCACGTTCGTTTGCTACTCTTATCATATTTAAAAAAACAAGCTTGGGGTTCTTGGAATATATTTTTAATAGGTAGTAGAGCTGTAGTTCGTCTGCTAACCACCGCCGCTCTCATAATACGCCGTGAAGCAACTCTAGTGATTCGGTTGCAGAAGTGCGGCTGCCGGCTATACTTACAAGGGAGGCGATTATCCCAATCTTCAGGAGTAGCAGCGTATCTACGTACAACTTCACATAAAGCTCTATTTTTGTTTAAAGTTGCGTGTGGAAGTGGGTATTTCCTACACGCTCAGATTTCTATTCTTTAAAGAATAAAACACACGCTCAAACATAGAATATTTTATGTTCCATAATTAAAACAATAATGTTCAAATTCCATAGTTTGAAAATTTCCTTTAACGCTCACTTACGCTATATAAAGAGCCAATCTGCAAAATTTCAGAATTATAGGTTCAGCGGTTTCTGATAAGCGTTGAACACTTACATCACTCATTCATGTTTCACACACCGTTCATCTCGTAATTGTTTTCCCGACACAAAAAGTTTTAACGTGACGTTATGTTTTGTATACAATGACCTCACTAAGCGTAGTGCCTCACCGCCGTACATGAATTTGAATATGTAGTTTGTGTATTCAACGGAATCCAGACCAGAACAAATATTAGCGCAGCGTGCAAACACGGGGCTTTCCTGACTGGAATACAGCGCGGTCCCGGCCGGCGCCGCGCGGCGCGCCCGCCCGAATCAATATAACCTATTTTGTACTGTTTACTAAAAGTTACAACCATTTTCCGCGGCTATCAAAGCTTTGCAGGAAACTAAATATTATGTTTACTCAACAATAAAATAAAACGTCAATAAATCCGATTATATCCTTATTCAACCAGAACTTTATCATAACTTAAAGTTTTTATTACATAAGTAGGTATATGTAACACGTGGGCGAGGTCATATTTCGCGCAAAGAATTGCAATCCCTATTCCTTACTGGTATGGCCAGGTATTTAACATCATATCGCAAGAGTCCCTGTAGACTGTTCCGTTAAAGTTTTTGTCAATTATAATAAATTTAAGCTGTTCATTGTTATATTAAATTAAGTTAACCTATTAATATAAATAAATAAATATAATTAATTTAAATATGATCTAGAATACGTTATTACATAGATTTTTGTTATATAATAAATTTTATTAGATAAAAAAATTAAGTATATTTATGTAACTAGAATAATTATACATACAGGAAAATACACAGATACGTGATATAGATAATCAATGTTTGCATAGCTCTGCAGTTTGATTTTAGAAATACAAATCGTTTAAAATAAAGAGGACACGAAATACAATTAGTTAATATGGAAGAAAATAAAACAGAAAATAAATATGTAAGGTAACTACTTCATATGTTTAGAGAAGTTGCTTACGACTTTGCAGATACGACAGTTACTTCAAAGTTTACTGCAGAATATAAGTTTGTAATCCAGTGCGGAGAGCAGGTAATCTGCAATTCCCCACGGCAGTCTTCATAGGTGGACTGCAGTTCTACAAACACTCCTTGCAATTTCGCGCAATAAAAGAGCAAAATGGCATCCTTTATGCCCAAATAGCTTGGACAATGCGCTTTTAGAGCACAATACGAGTTGAATAAGCAAGTCGGAAACACAATGAGGATTCAGGCTCGGCGCACACTCGCCGAATTGAAACTGAATTGTATGTAAATGCGCGCGGTGTGGTGCTGGCCTAACGCCAATATCATCAACTCTCAAGGTATGTTATTAGCATGTTTTTTTTCTTTGCGGAATTTTATATGATGTAATAGTTTAATACAAATTTTGTAAGGTTGCCGATAGGGTTCAATAGGGAAGGTACTACAACCACACCCACGCTTTTAGGTATGGCAACTCTTACATTTGGGTTAAAAAGTGTATTGTCTAAACAGGGTACAGAACTATAGTTCAACCGGGGTGATACCAACGCCGCCCTCGTAATCCGCTCAAAACCCACCTATATTTCCAATGGCCTGCACACTCGTTTTCTATTCTTCCAACATAAAAACCGATGTGTTGGTACTTCTATATGACTAAGATGGTTGCTAGCAAGTGTGGCCGACAACCACACCTCTCCAAACGAAATTATTTCACATCGGATTATCAATGCAGTAGTACTCTCCCTAAATTTAACAAATCGCATTGATCAATACTTAAGACTGCCACAATGCATAAAATAATAACACTTACTTATTTTTAATAATGAATAGATTTTTGGTTGGACAAGTATGGACACATATCATTCTTCACATAAGAAATAATAACCGAGCCACGCCGCCTATGTATTCGGTGGTAATCATTCTACGGACTTCACATTTCGTTCGACTCAAGAACGTGAGGGACGTAGTAAACGACTATTCACTCGATGGTTGTATTTCGTATAACGGTTCACATTATTTCACTTAACCTGCTTAATTAACCCTGCATATATTCGTTTAACAGTTAATTCATATTATAACATTTAACGTTTTATCAACAAAATTAATATTCGAATATATTAAGCGAGTGAATTTTTCGCCCAAAATAAATCTTTAATTCGTCCGAATACAACTGCAGAGTACATTTTAATTCGTCCACAGATAAACTAAAATTCCATAATCAGATTCGAGTTGCGGTCCGTTTGCAAAAGTCGGGCGATCGCGCGAGTTCCGGCGACACAGCGCTGGCATTAAGCCAGGGCCACACTGCGCGCATTTACATGCAATTCCGTTTCAATTTTACCAACTCCGCCCGCGAGCCGACTACATTCTGATTTTTAATTCAGTTCCAGCTTGCAGTCTCCAATGTCTCGCCGTATTTGCTTTTAGGTTCCGATGATGTAATACAAATACAATAACTATGCAAAGTACTGACAGAGTAAGCTTCTTACATTACAAGAAATAGAAGCTACATATCCTTATAACTGTCAGTCATAGGGGTGTACGTCGGAAGTTAAAACTTCATAGCGTCACAAACTTATAAATCGTACATGGCAAATATATTTAAAAATTCGTAATAAGGAGTCTTTATATACGCAAGAGAACCCAAATGTTTTTTCATATTGTATGTTTGTCTGTATATCCGCATGTTTGTGCACGCTAAGCTCAGAAAATGCTTCTCTGATTTGAATGCACTTTTCAGAATTGTATTATAATGAGATTCACTTAACATATAGTGCTCTTTTTTCATTTAAATCGGTTAATAAATAAAGAAATTATGTCAATTTATCTAACACGTGTCGCTGGCAAAGCTTAGTCAATATAAAAATGTAGTAGTAAAAAGCACATAATATGCTTTTACGTGATAATGTTTTACACATATTTTGATGAAGGCATTAAAAGAGAGTTCTTGTGCTTGTCGAACGTTGCTGCTGCCTTATATCTGGGGATCTTGCACTTCATTGTCATCTAAATCCAATCTCAAACAGGTCTAAAGTCAAACGACGTCAGGTAGTTGTACATTAATCCGTTAACGTAAACGCAACGGAAACGCAAGAACTACTTGGACATCTCATAAACTTGACAGTTGTGACAACTTAATACAATTACACAAACACACACACATCAATAAATTAAGATGAAAAAGATGTGTTTCGGAGTTTCTTCCGCCGCCTTTTCTTGAAAAGAAACGCCTTACGAGTCGGCATTAGTTTATTGACGTTCAAAAAGAATCTACTTGAATAAAGATATTTTGATTTTCAATTTGAAAAGCGTCCAAGCAATCTTCTCAAGAGCGTTTATATGACTCAGTGTAGTTATTCGGTTTACGTAGTACCTATGCGCAGCCATTAATATAAAGTTGTCTCTATCAATACAAACTTGAATGATTTGATATTATGTATATTTCTTTGTAATGGATAAACTAAAAAACTACTTAACCGATTAAAAAAATAAAAATCTACATTATGAACGTGTACCATGCGCTGCATATTTTTCGAAAATATTTGAAGTCTCTACAAAAATTATAATAATATGACCCAAAGTATCAAAAATGTGCCTATGAAAATCATTGTTTACGGTACGCTGCAAAAACTTATGACCCCTCAATACAAACATCGTTAAGGGCATGCGAACGAGTTCAATTGCGGAGGCTCGTACTAACTAAAAAGTATTACTACTAATGCTACATGCTAATTCTGTCTTCACTCTAAAATAAACGTACTTTCAAGCTGATTAATCCGTATACGTCAGATGCATATTTTACAACTGTTGTGAGTATGTTATGGGTGAAAGCAAATAGGTTATTTTATAATTTTCTCTGAACAGGCCACCGGGGACGCGCCGTCACGCGCCCCGTAATCCGGCCCGGATTTGTGGTCACAATAAATGTTGGATTCATGTTTATTTTCTGTTCTGTATTATTTTCTACATACATGCGGGCATCGTCTCGTCTTTGTTAACATTTGAGTTAAACTTGTTAACAATTTAGTACCTTATCAAATAATAGGTGTAACAGAAATTTAAGTAACGCTAGTCCATCTAATAATATATCTGCTATAATAATATACTGCTGCCCATAGACATCTGCTACCAATTCCATAGAGAACAGGATTCCCATCTTTTGTCGATGAGTTCCTACTTCTGTAGAATAAGGCGGTCACTTCATATGTTAGTGTGATTGGTGGTAGAACTATAGTGCGAGAGGTACCACCGCCGCTCTCATAATCCACCGTGAGCAACTCTTGTGTTTAGCGTGGAGTGATGACTCGTGAGTATTAGTCATATAGGAAAATAGTAGGCGTATGATTTTAATAACACAGCAAAAATTAGGTAATTTATGATAAGTATGTTATATAACAGAGAATAACGGAGAATTTAAAAGATTTATAATGTGATATAAATGCAGCAATACGAAGTAGGGGTGTGTCGCTAGTATAAAATAAGGGAGACATTATCTCTAACTTTAACTAGCACGTGGTTGGCGACTTGCGTAATATTTCTCAAAGTTTTTATGTTACGAGCTCCTTCATAAACAGCTTGACGTTTTATGATAAAAGGAAATTTTCAGGAGGAAATTTAGAAGCTTGAGTTAATAGTAACAAAATATTTCTTAATTGGCAACGATATCCAGAGTGACATTAGTATTATTATTAGGAAGGGGGGTAGAACCACAGTTCCCACGGGGAGATACCACCACCATTTGCCATAAAGTACTTATGTTTCAACTGGCAAGTTGCAGTTGCCGACTACACTTATAAGGTAAGTGACCATCTCAGTCCTCAGGAGGAGGGACGCATCGACGTACTTCAGATGGACTTTAGTCTTGTTTGAGGTTGGACGTAGATATCCATGGGCTGCAGAGACCACTTCTCATAAGATAGCCAGCATGCTTATTTTCTACTTTTTCAACATAAAAAAATCATTGTCATCAATCTATTACAGTCCAGGTTTATGCTCTCTCAATGAGATGTGTCAAGCCGTAGCCCACCACGTAGACAAAGTCCAAAAAAGTAGACTTTACGCACCATAGAAAACTTTATACAGAAGTCTCAAGTATACAAGTTTCGTCTCTACAATTATCTTCATCATTAAAGAAAGTGATGTTTAATTTATGATACGAATATAATTAAACCAAAATGAGAGGTGCGTATTGGGAATTCGAACCCCGGACCCCTGTGTGTAATACGGGAATGTTAACCACTGGGCTGCACAATAGGATGCGTATGATTAAATAAACAATGAGTAAAATATATCTTTATAGTTATTATTCATTGGCACGCACAACAAATAGAGTCACTATAAAATATAGAATTTGATGAATATATAAGCTAAACTTGCAGAAGAAAAAGTTACACAGGTCCCCATAGGAACGTAACGTAAGAGAGCACTTCTATCTACTCTCATAGTCAGACTTGCAAGGGGTCAAAGTAAGGACAAAAGTAGGGATAGTCCTTCTTTATAATATCTGCGCCCTTCTCGGCAATCGCTATAACCGCAGCGTTGGTATTGGCACCTACAATCCGCGGCATCACGCTGGCGTCCACGGCGCGTAGTCGCCGCACTCCAAACACCCGCAACTTGCTGTCCACCACCGCCCCCAGCGCGCTCGTCCCGCAGTAGTGATACAAGGTCACCATCGTGCACTTTACGTAGCAACGCCACCACTCCCTGCTCATGAACTTCAAACCCTTGCACATTTCTAGCTTTAAATCTACCATTTTCGAGTTCACACTCCTGAAATAAGTGGTGTTCAGGACACGTACGAAATCCATCGCGGAATCCACAAGTACTTCTAAATCTCGCTTGTTCCGAAGGTACCCCACGTCTATGAGCGGCGCGGCACGCGGATTGGCGCTACTTAAAAGCACCTCACCTCGAGATTCAGGATGTAAAAAACTGAACGTGGTAAACAATGTACTTCTATTTTTACCTCCTTCGTATATTTTCTGGCAAATTTTAAAGTCAAGACCGTTATTGAATACGCTAAGTTGTAATGAAGATTTGGAACCGGCAGAAACATAAAAGTTGATCGTCTGATAAGTTGGACACTCCTGTCCTTTGTTGAGGGCCACGTACCCAGTGATTGAAGGTAATGGATATTTGTGAGGATCGGTCGGAGGAGGAGGCTCGTTCGATTCTTCCAATGTGAAAGACAGAGTGAACGATAGGTGATCGTGTAAGTTTTTCCCGACGGGCAAATCTTTAATAAGTGGTATGTTTAGAGATTCTAAATGTTTCTGTGGTCCGATGCCTGACAACATCAGCAGTTTAGGAGTATTCAACGCTCCGGCTGACACTACAACCTCTCTCCGCGCTCTTATCGTTATTTGTTTATTGTCGGCGGTCATAGCTCTCACACCAATTGCGTTTTTATTTTTATCAAACAGTATTTTTGAAACTAATGTGTGCTTTAATAATTTTAAATTTGGATATTTATGTCGGGCTAAGATCGAGTACGCCGTCGATTGTCGCACGCCGTTAGCTAATGTATACATTTGCGGAATATATCCCAAGCTGTGGGGGCCGTTGATGTCTAAAAGTATAGGATTCCCAAGTTCCTTAAACGCTGTTAAATATTTAAGAATAATTGGATTTTGTTCTCTTGTTACTCCTAGAAATCCTTTTGTTCCATGGTACTTACGGTAGGAGGACATCAGTACTTCCTTATCCTCTAGTTTTTCACTTTTAATAAAGTATGGCAGTAGGCCTTCGTAATCCCAGGAGCTGTCGTTGGCCGCGTCGGCCCAGTACCTGAAGTCGCCGGGACACCCTCTTACATAGAACATGTAGTTGATGCTGCTGCCGCCGCCATAGACATGCCCACTTGTCAGGTTTATTGTCCTATCACGACGACATTGGAACATATCCTTCACATGCACATTGGTGTAATTCCAGTCGAGGTCTGTATGTTGCAAGTACGGGAACAATTCTGGAATCTGCGAAAAGAAGATCTTTTTAACATTTAAATGATGTTTATATGTATGTATACTTATGGAACGTTTGCTTCCTTGTAATCTACTATTATTTACTTATGAAGTTTTTATTTAAGAGCAGGGGCAGAGACAGGACAGTACGTAGCAATATCAATGTAACTGAATTATCAACAACCACCGATCACCGATACAGAGAGTGCTCTGATGAACTGTTTAACCTAGTACCCATGTCACCCTGTCTCCACCGCACGACATGCCCAAAGTTGAGGTTCCTATCCGTATCGACTGGATTCGTGACGATCCTCCAAACTTCAAATTCTCCAAATTTGCGCGTTCATTTATTTCACTGACGTGCAAGATGTGGAACGATCTTCCTTCTGAGATACTCCCTTAATACTATGACATCAAAAAAATGCAAAAAGATTTCTCCCCCAAAGCCGGTGATGCACTGACGACTCCGCTGTTACAAATGTCTATAAGCGACGATGACTGCATTCCAGCAGATGGACCGTCTGTTTTTTCGTTATACTAAAAAAAATATACCTACCAATGACTGAAATGGAGGGTCTCCACCAGCATCGATGAGCAACACCTTTAAGTTGCACTCGGCGAGCCGAAATGCCACCACGATGCCGGCCGACCCGGCGCCCACCACTATTATATCGTACTCCTGCAAATCTGAAATTGACCAAGCGCTTAAAAAAAAATACAATTGGTTTCAGAAAAAAAACAGTGGATAGACTTCATATACTATGTGTACTTCTGCTTTACATGAGCCGGTTACAAATGACCATGCGAGGCATTGACTTCTTAACATCAGGTAGCCGGTGTGTGCTCATACTAATTCCACGCTCGGTGTCCAGTAACCTTAGGTCATCGTATTTAGAGATATTACATAGAGGTTTGTTTTGTGATGTATATTTAGATATACCTTCTCTTCTTCCAGTGCCATCGATCGTGATTAAAGGATTGAATTTCCTTTGCCGCTTCTTTTCAACAACGTGGCGTTTTCTGAGACTTTGGTACATTATCCTGACTTTCAAAAAGAATTCTTTCTCTTTAAATCAATGCGATCTTACTTTGACTTTGAATACTGAATATAATCAGCACCATCATTTGCGAAGTTATCCATCTATTGCAGGATCCCAAATACAGCGACGAAGCGCTACTTAAGAGACCCAGCATTCTCCTAAGATTTTCTAAAGCTGCTAAGGATGTATGAAAGGAATAATATTGAAGGTAACATTGAAGGTGGGAGAACTAGTTCGACCGGGGAGGTACCACCTCTGCCCTCATAATCCGCCATAAAGCATTACTTGTGTTTCGGTTGGAGAGGTGCAATTTGAAGCGAGGTGAAGCATCTTGTATGTACGTTCGAACTCAGCTAGGATTTCGGTAGTGTTTATGATTGTAAGTGGATGTCTATGGGTTGCGACTACTTAACATCAGGTGGTTTTTATACTTGTTTGTTGCTCTTCTCACATAAAAAAAGAAAAAAACGCACTTTCGATTTGCACCTGCTTAGGGAACAGGTAAGCGGTGAAGGCGAGTACTACGAGCAGCTCGAAGCCGTGCTGAACGGTGAATACCTGCTGCAGAGCTGCCACAGCGTCCATGGTGGTTATTCACGATAATACTGTGGATGACATTGCTACATAACTGCAAGTTTTTGATTAATCGTTACATGAATACACACAAACACAAACCCACAGACAAACGGACAGAACGAATAACTAGTGTTCTAGGTATTATTGCCTTAATAAAAGACAATAATAACAGTTTCACTCATACATCTTCTATGTACAAACAGCGATCAGTTACAATTTTTTTTCAAGTTTTTGTTGTTTGTACAATTTTGTTTCGTTGATTATTTTTTATTTAAAGGTGGGAGATCCATAGTACGACCGGGGAAGTACCACCGCCGCCCTCACAATCCGCCGTAAAGCATTACTTGTGTTTCGGTTGGAGAGGTGCTGTTACCGGCTATACTTTGAAGCGAGGCGACCATCTTAGTCCTCAGTAGTAGCAACACATCTACGTTCGGTCTCAGATAGGATTTTAGTAGTTGTTTCGTGTTTGTAGTTGTACGAGGATGTCTATGGGCTGCGACTACTTAACATCAGATGGTTCGTAAGCCCGTTTGCTACTCTTCTCACATAAAAAGAATAGAGTGGGTCTACTAATATAATAAAATTACTAATGTATTCAGTACGACTAATATTTTGTGCATACTCATTTATTTTGTTGATAATAACCTATTTATTACTCACGGACATCCATCGCCTGTAGTAAGTACACAGTAATAAAACAGGTACATGTATATTTAACCATACGATAAAGTTAGTTAATTTACAATAAATTGTAAAAATGTGTTTTTTTTTATTGCGAAAGAGTAAGAAACGGGCATGCGGCCCACCTGATGTTAAGTAGTCACTGCAGCCCATGGACAACCACGTCCAATCTCAAATAGAACAGAAGTTCTATTTA
>DWON01006611.1:0-13714 GCA_018251015.1 Phocides pigmalion okeechobee
GGGAAACTGGTAGTTGCCAACTAACCGCTAGCATTTCGCGCCAAATTCGGCCATTGTTGTAGTAAGTATTTGTATAATCGCGTATATTGGAACTTATTTGC
The DNA here is from genome assembly GCA_018251015.1 of Phocides pigmalion okeechobee. Lineage (NCBI taxonomy): Eukaryota > Metazoa > Arthropoda > Insecta > Lepidoptera > Hesperiidae > Phocides > Phocides pigmalion. Next base: position 102 of record DWON01006611.1, read on the forward strand.
ATTCAATACAAGATTTAAGTGGTCAATTTTCAAGGCTAGGTGAAAACCTTCTGTCATCAGCTGCATCAATGTGTTGTGGGATGGATTGTTTGAATATTTTTTTGGCTTTCAGACTCTATGGGTCAAGGGCTTCAGAGCTAACTCTATAATGAATAATGCTATAATCCTTGTAGTGTCGTAATCTTATGTAACATATTGTTATGACCACATATGCCTCTATGCACGACTTTGAGGCCTATAACCCATCTGACTTACGACAGGCATATTTCATTGTGACGGTTGGGTCTCCAACTCACCGATATATCAGTTACCCAAACATGTGTGCATTTATCGTGGACCTCAAGCCATGTGTATCTGCAAGACCCTTTTTATGTGAAAAGAGTAGCAAACGTGCCTGCAAACTAATTGATGTTAAGTAGTCTCAGGCCGTAGACATCCATATAAAGCCACAAACACGACCGAAATTCCATCTGAGCTCTAACGTAGATACGTTGCTACTCCTGAGGACTAAGATGGTCGTCTCGCTTCAAAGTGTAGCCGCAAGAAACACAAGTAATGCTTTACGGTGGATTATGAGATCGGCGGTGGTCGCCCGGTCGAACTATATTTCTCCCACCTTGATAATATATCAGATATGGGGTAAACTATTATTAGTTGCATTATATATGCAATAGAACCCAACAAAAAAGCTTTTAGATTTATGTGTGTGTGAATGTTTGTCTGTTTAACAGTTTGTCACTGAAAGCCTATTCATAGTACATGATAAGTATATGCAAAGTATTTTTTTACTTAGAGTAGCAATCAAGTATGAAGATCGGATAGTATCAGCAGTATCCTGGATATCCACATACTCCCTTAAACATCACCGAAGTTCTATCTGAATCCATAAGATGTGTTGCTACTCTTAAGGACGTCGTCTCGCTTGCAAGTGGAGTTGATAATAGCAGATCTACGATCGAAACACAAATGTTGCTTTATGGCGGTACATGAGGATAGCAGTGGTGTCTCCACGATCAAGGTTTACATGTTCTAAAACTGCAAAAAAAACACACTCACAAGCACACTTCGGTCAGATGCTAAAACAAAATGCTTAACAAAACACAAATTCATGACGACTCACATTCCGGTTTCTAACACTTTACAAAAAATAACGTTTAACAAAAAAAGAATTTCATGACGTCGCTCACTACGGTTAGCTTCTAACACTCCGCAAAAAAAGCTAAACAAAACGAATTCATGACGTCACACACTTCGGTCACTTTTTATCACTTTGTAAAAAAATGCTTAATAAAAAACAAAGACATGACGTCACATATATAGGCCAGGTTTTAAGCATTTCTAAGCAAGCAAGAATGCTTTTCGAAAACGAAATGTGTGATAGCCCTTTGTAAAAAGCAAGCTTAGGAAAACAATTTCATGACGTCACTCGTTCATGTGATAGAAAGTCTAACAAGATACCATTATCCTAGATACCAGAACAACGCGAAGCACTCATCAAATTTGATATATCATTTCGAATAAATGGGGAATCAAATTTGAGTCTACCTTCATACCGTTATTTGCACGTAATTGGATTGTGGTCTACGCAGAAAGCGAAAACGATAAGCGATATTGATTTTCATTTGTAATGCTCGTAGGAATTAGTATGTTTTAACAACTTTAGTCGGGACTGAACTCGAGATTGTACCCCGGCTTAATTACGATAGCTTCGCCCACTGTTAAGTTCTCGTGATAATCCCTCCGGCATGCTGAAGACCCGCTGCGTCCGCCATCCACTAGCTGTGTACAGCCAGCAGACACAAGCGACGCGTTAGCTTGCGGTCTCACTGGGCTGGCTTAACATCGCGGTCAGGTGACCGTACTATGATTGCGGAGTAGATTCAAGGAGGAGCTTCCAGAAGGTTAGCAGATTGATGATGATGATGATGACGATGAACCTTCACCTTTCCTCCCTGCATATGCGGGGGCGGCGATCGGTCCAGCACCTGCACCCTTTCAAACGAAAGAGCTAGGTACAAAATCTAGGCGGGCGTTCTCCTTTTAGTTCTCTTTTACGACAGGCAGGAGATACTGTAGCACTATTCTGGTCCCGCGCTACAGAGACACGAAACCTGTGAAGAAGGGAATCTAAATAGGTGTTGTCGTGGATTATCTATTGTTGACGGTACTCGATCTATCGAAAAGTTATACGCGCTACGCCACGGTTTGGCGGAAAATGCCCGACTGCATTGTATTAGTAATAGACAAATCAATCTCATATACCTAATGTTGTGTTTTTTGTGTAATAGGTATGTATTTATATTGTTTATTTCATTACATATGACAATTTTTAAATAGTTTCTTCTAATGTTTTTGCTTCTAACAACATGCTATTTTTTGTTACTAACGATTATAAAATGTATGTATTCTACTATGTAACGGGTACTGACTATTAACCAGTTTTGGTTGCCGATATTTCGAAGCAGTTGCATGGCTCGTCGTCATACCTAAACTTCGAGTCAAACCTCAAGTACAGCCGTGACTACGAGTAAAATGTAAAACGAACTAGATGTAGGTTAGATAGATTAGTCACTCATTTGCATCTGTCAACAGTTTTCCCCGCTATCGCAATTTAGCTGTGACCACGAGCCATACGACTGGTTCGAAATATCGGCGATCAAAAGTCGCCCTATAAGCTTACCCACCTTTCTATTGAATAAGAATTATTTCTAGAAATGGGTGGTATCTTCAGCTGAATGAAAACAAAGCTTGGTCCACACGCGTAGTTCGATCTCGGAGCGCGATGGTGGCGATAAGCCCCTTTGTTTCGTGACAAAGGTCTGGGAGCGATTGTTCTCTTCGCGAGCTACGTTAGCTTTAAATTATAAAGGTAGTAAGTGCTTCTCAGCATCTTAATTTATAAATGTAATAAGATTTTTATAGGTGGTAGAGTATAGTTTGTACTTGGAGGTACCACCATCGTTCTCATAATCCGCCGTATGTTTTAAGTTACAGAAAAAAGCGTTATAAAGTTATGTTGTTTTGTTATTCTTTTTATTATTATTATTATTATTATTAGTTAGTCTATTTTCTTTTGTTTATTTCGAGTTGAGAGATGTTTGCACCATTTTTGAAGAACCCCTTGTCATAGCGTTCAAGAAGGAAGGAAATTTGTGGGAGAACTATAATTCGATCGGGGAGGTACCACCGCCGCCCTCATAATCCGCCGTAAAGCATTACTTGTGTTTCGGTTGGAGCGGTACAGTTGTCGGCTATACTTTGAAGCGAGGCGACCATCTTAGTCCTCAGGAGAAGCAACAACGGTGTTTTGCATGCTCGTTTGCTACTCTTCTCACATACAAATGGCTCCAGTTTAGAGCCACATCTCGCCACGGCTTAATACCAGTGTATTCTGCTGATGGTTTGTTTCGTTTCATACCTTGCACGTGCGTAGAAGAATATTTCCATATATTTTTGAGAACAGATCTAGATAAGAATATTTAAATCAGAATAACCAGAACTTACTGATTTGAAAGGAAGTGCATTTTAAACCGTTGTTATTGACATGTAGCGTGATATGTCAATCGTTGAACTACAGAGTTACATGCTGTTCTAGTATTAATGTTCTCGTAAACAACTTATGGATAGGATCAGAAGGTTAGATGGTAATCGGCTTAGACACTTGTGACGCCCGCTGTAATAGAAAGGCGTAGACCGCAAGAAGTTTTTTTGTCACCAGAGTAAAAATGAGAATTGCAAAATAAGAATTGCTTCAAATGCCCATTCTGACAAATTATTAAAAGTTTCATGGCGTGACGTGGGGAAGTACTTCTGCCCGCCTTGTAATCCACCATCTTTTTAGTTGGAGTGATTCATTTTCTGCTACATTTAGGAACGAGACGACCATCTCCGTCTTCAGGTGTGATAACGTATCTAAGTAAGATATCAAATAGGTTTCAAGTCCTGTTTGACGCTGTATGTGGGTGTTTATGGGCCGTAGCGACTACTTAAGGGGATACATCGGGAGACATGCTCATTTGATATTCTCTTCACATAAAAAGGTACACGGAACCCTCTGTGCGACACAAACTCACACTTATTCGGTATTTTCCTCTAGAACATCAACAAAGCCTCCGTTTTACCCTTCAATTTGAAAGGCTGTGTCGTACAATGTATGTAAGGTTCAAACAAAATGTTTTTGCCTGTAGGGGAAGTGATCTGGAAAATAAATAACAAAAGCAAGGTAAGGTCGTTATATTCGTTAGTCTGTCAACATATTGCGTTATACTGTATTTGAAAATGTTCTTTCATCAGTACATGTTATTTGCGTACGGTTATCTGTCACAACAGGAGCAGAACACTGGACAGACACGAAATAGACACAAACTTTATGTCTTTAGTCTATAGCCCAAGTGGCCCTTAATCCATAATAAGCATTCTGCATTAGTTTAAAATGTATAGTTTTTTATATGTTCCTTATATACAATATACATTAGCAAATGAAATAATACTTAAATTTACTTAGTCGAAACCTTCCCAAGAGTTGACTATTTCATCGTCAATAGGTCTTTCGAACGGAGAATCGTAGCTAACATAGTTAGACAAGTCGAATTTGTCAGCTAAGAATGTATCAGGCTTCACCGTCGTCTGTTTCTCCGTGGAGAAGAAGCCTTCAATTCTGCTCGTAGTCTTCTCCGTTGTCAAGCTCTCGGTCGTCACTTCAGTGGTTGTTGGAATCGTGCTGGTTTCTACGTTTTCTGGACTTTGGGCCTCGGGTCTGCAGAAGTCTGCCCAGAAGTACCATCCGTGGGGGCAGATGAATATCTGGGGGTAAATCGCCCCGCGTTTGTTGAGACATACATAGTAGTGGTTCGGGCTTGAAGGCAGGACGCCGAACTCGCCAATTTTGCTGCAATCTGGTGCTGGTTTAACCGTACACTGACCTTTGTTTAGTTTTATCTGAAATCGAAAAAGAAGTATCGTAATAAGAAGATTTAAGTTTTAAGAAGAAGGTTTAAAAAAATATTTGTTTTATTGCTCGGTTGTCTTCTCTAAATATTATAAAACAAAGTCTGCCGTCTCCTCTGTCTGTCTGTTCGTGATAAGCTCAAAAAGTACTGGATGAATTTTCTCGCAGTTTTCAACAACAAGTAGAGTGATTCCTGAGGAAGGTTTTAGTGCACACTAAGTTGATTTTTTTTTGTAAATTCGGCGAAATATCAAATTGTTAAATTCAATACAGTAATTCAGTCGTCGTTCGAAATAAATGCTTCTAATTGTTAGTTTTTGCCAAAAACCGTTAATCGTTCCCGGTATATAGTAAAATTAAATTGCCTTTTCAGCTTACAGAGCATTGAGCGGTCTTGGGATTGTATCCGTAGTTCCGGGGACATAAACCCACGCGGTGGTCCGCTGGGCTTCCGCTGGGAGAGCCTGCCGGTGGCGAGCATAGGTGGAATTTCCTGCAGTCGAATGCATCCGGGAATATGCCCACCTGAAAAATATTTACAAAAACAAGACATAGTTTTAAGTAATCCTTTTATTTCAATAAAAAATATTCAAAGTTTTTTAAATGTCTGAATTTTTTCAATGTTGACCAAAATTACTTAGTTATTTTGTTAGTTTAGCAAATGTAATGTTTCGCCAATTCGTTTGTTTGAATAAATTTAGCCACTAACCCATCCAACTTTCGACTATGCTCAACGTTGCTTAACATATCAATCATAAACCGCGGTTATGTGACTTTTTAAAATTGGTAATATCATATTCATCTTAGATTTGAACAACAACTAATTAAAAAAAAGAAAAATAAACCTGTTCGCATGTATGTTGATATTTTTCAGTAACAACATCGCATTCTGGTACGGGCTGGCTACTGCATCCTCCAACGCGAGCATTACACGTCTGACCATCTGGACACACCTGGAGAGGGACCTGGGCGCAAAAAATAAATCTAGAGCGTGGTTGCAACTACACATGTTAGCGAGGCGATATCAGTCCTCAGGAGTAGCAACGCACGATTATTTATGCTCGATTGGCAGAACTTGTCTTGTTTGTGTTTGTGTATAGACTACAGAGATACATAGATGTAGAGGTACAGAGAGAGAGATATAGAGATGTAAAGGTTTAGTAGCAACTACATTTACAAGCTAAAATTGGGAAAACTATAACTAGACCGGGGACGTACCATCGCCGACCACATAATCCGCCGTAAAGCATTACTTGTGTTGCGGTTGGAGAGGTGCGGTTTCCGGATACACTTTGAAGCGAGACGACCATCTTAGTTCTCAGGAGTAGCAACGTTCGAGCTTAAGATAGGATTTCAGTCGTGTTTGTCTGTAGCCTGCGACTACTCAACATCAGGTGGTATGCAAGCTCGTTTGCTACTTTTCAATAAAAAAGTAAAACCGCAATATTAATTAAAATATAACAGGGAGTATTTGACCCCCCTCGAGCAAGTGCCCGGGTAAGGAACCCTTTAGGGCCCGAATAATCTCTACTCATCTCCCCCCACGAGAGCTAACCATTGGGTAAGACTGGGAGAAAGTGTAGGACGTGTTACTTCGGTCGTAAATACCTTAAGCCAACCCACTGGCAAGGGTATGCACGTGACGGCATGGGTGCAATTCTGACAAGTCATTCCACTCTCTGAGCATACTCCTTCCACGTCGACCTCTCCCTCTCCCAAAGAACGGCCCAGAGGAACTCCCGCCATACGGTTTCCAGATATGACTCCACTAAGGTCGAGTGACATCGTAAACTGGAACAAGACAATAGAAAATCACATGTAAAAAGGTACTTTATTTTCTTTTTTTGAAACTGTTCCATTTTTAATTATTTGAATTCCAGAAGGTATAATATCCAGAAGGATATTATACCTTTTGGTATAATATCCAGAAGGATATTATACCTTTTGGAAAGAAGAGAGATGGAGAATTCTCTTCCTCCTTCTCGTTTTTCCCTTATAAGACCATTGTCTGTCATTGTAAATTATCAGTAAATTAATGATAATTTTCAATCCATGTGTAAGAAGAGTAATAAGCAAACATTCTGGACACCTGATGGTAATTAGTCGCTGCAGCCCATGAACATCCACATACAACTATGTTTGTTCTGCTTGTCTTTGAAACCTTTGGTCCGTGAGGTCCGAGTGGCAAAAAATCCATAGTTCCAAGAACGCTAGCTGCATTCTTGCGCTGAATAGCAATCTCAATTCTCTGCGCGAGATATGAAGCAGCCATCTTGTTACCGGGCTCCTCATGGGCTGCAATGAGTACTTAACATGAGGTGTCCTCATCAGCAGACAGATATAGAAACAGTTTAGAATAAAAAAGAAAACCACGGGATTTTTAGTTAAAGACAATAAACCAAGTAAAACAAAGTATTGACCAAAACCACGTGACATTTTGTCACGTCTAACCGTTGTACATCTCAAAACACGTGTAAAGGTACTTACGATGCTGGAGCACCCAAAAATTGAAAACAAAAGGAATGTGAACCACATTTTCGCTTCGCACTTCTGCTACGAGCGAATAATTAATTGAAAGTGCGTCGTTTGTAATTTTGGGAGGCCTCACCTCTGCCCTCGTTATCTCTTATCGTTATGACATATTATAATTGTGTACGATCGTCTATTTAAAAATATTTAGCTTCCCGTTGCTCATATCATCTTATTTTTGTTGTCACCGACCGTGAACATTATTGGTTTAGTTTGGACGATAACGCGCGCGTTACAGCTCGCGTGTATTTCAAATTTTTTGGAAAAATCCAAAATATTTTTAGGTTAAACGTGAGTTAGTTACTTTTGGTAAAATCCTACATTTCCTTGTAAAATTCCGGTAAAAATTAAATAGATTCCAAGCACGAACGGACAAAAATGAAACAAAAAATACAAATCAATGAATGCAGAAAATGTATGCAAATTTTTCTGAAACGAATAATCTGTGGCAATGATGAACATTTATTACTTTTCATAAATAAACAACAGAAATTTGGACTAAAAATCGATCATAAGTTACACATGCTCTAGATTAATTTGGAGAGATATAAATGACACAATACAATAACATAATAAACAAAACTTAATTATAGATAGCTTAAAATAAAGTAAATCGAATATTTCTTATTATCAGGTATAACTATTCAGTTAAGATGAGATAATTGATTTCAGGATTAAAACGCCTGACAGCCGGAAAAAGCAAATCTACAGTTATGTTAACTGCAAATGAGCTGTAAAAGGGTGATTGTCAGGTAATTTGTCTTCGTGGTGCAAACTGGGCACTGAACAATTTATTGACTCGACAAATGTTATTGAACGAATGTGAGTGACCGGTAGGGTTGGATTGGTAGGGTGTAAGGTAACTTGTCTTCGAGGTGAACACTGGGCACTGAACGATAGCTACTGACGTATGGGAAAAAGTTCCTTGCGTGTTACTTTGATCAGCAAAGGACCTACGGAGAAGCACGGTACGAGTTGCTGGAGAACCACTGGAGCTATTTTTAAGTGAGGAATAGCAAACGAGCATGCAAACCACCTGATATTAAGTAGTCGTAGGCCATAGACATAGAAATTCTACTTGTGCTCGAACGTTGCTACTCCTGAGGACTAAGATGGTCGTGTTGCTTCAAAGTGTAACCGACAACCGCACCTCTGAAATCGAAACACAAGGTACCTTTACGGCGGATTACCAAAGCGGCGGGGGTACCTCCCCGGTCGAACTGTAGTTTTCCCGACCTTAATATAGAGTATGTAAAGCTTATAAATGAGAGCTAGGTAAAGGTGCATGATTTGTGCTGCATTGCTACGGCTGGCGTTCTTGGCAGCCGGTTGTTGCAGCCAGAGCCGTTGCCAAATTATTTTGATTTTCAAATTCCAACCGCCATTTTGTATATATTCAATAAACCGCGAGAATTTAATCTCTTGGCTCGTTATTTCCGAAATATTTATTTTTGTTTTTACATCTAACTAGCGATCCGGCGCTCTCGCTCGGATTATAGAGTTTATATTCACTTACATTATGTTTCTTTAATATATGCGTCCAGTCATTATCTAGTAAGAAATAACAATTAGAAACATCTATTTCGATTGAATTACTATATTGAATTTTACTATTCAATTTCTCGCCCAATTTACAAAAAGACCAAACTTATGCAAATATCAAAATACCAAAATTGAAATGGACTCAAATTTTTGTGTAAAAATTTCTTAAATTAAGTTAGTTTTTAAGAAATGACAGCATAAATAATTTATTTATTGTCAGTAAAAGTATAAATAAAGTAATGTTGAAGTAAAGTTGATAGTACAACCCATGAATATTAATAATAGTACTTCTCAGGAGTAGCAAGGTCTCTATGTTTGACTTCATTTAGGACTTTTAGATGGTGTTGGGTAAAGAGGTATCTTTCAACAGGTATGTTGACGCCAGTTTTCACCTACCATCAGGTGGACGGAACACTCCTTTGCTATTCTTCTATGAATAACTTTACAGTCAAACGCTGTGTTCATATCTACCTATAAATAATTTCTATCTATTCTATCTATTAATACTCATGAAGGTGGGAGAACTACAGTTCGACCGGGGAGGTACCACCACCATCCTTATAATCCGCCGTAAAGCGTTAATTTTGTTTCGGTTGGAGAGGTGCGCTTGCAGGCTACACTTTGAATGAAGCGACTATCTTAGTCCTCAGGAGTAGCAACGTATCTAACTTCGAGCTCGGATAGGATTTCAGTCGTGTTTGTGGTTGTACGTGGTCATGTTTGTACGGCTATTTAACATCAAGTGGTTTGCATGCTTGTTTGCTACTCTTTTTTCATTAAAAAAAATCGAATACTGCTCTCAATTCCCGTAGATTTAGTAACAATAACCCATACCTTCCTTCCTCGCTAAATTTCATGTCATAAACAAGCTACTTCCAGCAGAGTCTTAATCTAAGTAAGATTATAAGGCATAATAACAAAAAAACAGATGTCAAACAATGATCCTAATTTAACCGCAACCACAGGGCGTTGAGAACTAAACGCAATCAATCGAGCGAACATTGTTGATTCACGGCGGAACCGAACCCTTTTTAGGTCCTTTAATATTGTATTTTGAAAATAAAACCTCGTTAAATTCGACGATTATTGAGGTTTATCAAATAATTTTAAGATGTGGATTATAGTTCAACCAGAGAGCAAGGGGGAAATACTATTGGATTGTACGTAGATTCATTACTTCTCATCCTATCCGGGGAAATGTTATATGAGGTTCTACAAGAATGTCCATGGGCTGCAGCGACTTAACATCAGATGACTTACTTTACTGAACTTAACAGCAATTACTTACTTAGGTGACTTACTTAACAGCAATTACTTACTTAGGTGACGTATTTAACAGCAATTACTCAAGTGGCTTAGTCAACTTAACTTAACAGCAATTACTTAGTTGACTAACTTAACAGCAAATACTTACTCAGGTGCATTAATTAACTTAATAACAATTACTTGCTAAGGTAGCTAACTTAACAGCAATTACTTAGTCAGGTAAATTACTTATTATAAAACCAGTTATTTACACAGGTGATTTACTTAACTTAAAAGAAATTACTTACTCAGGTGAGTGTCTCAGTATCTGCATGCACGTGATCTCACATAAAAAACAATGAGGTCTTTAAAGAATATATGTACGTGCAAAATATGGGATGAACTTCCCTTTGAAGTGTTCTCGGAACCTTATTACATGGGGCTCTTCAAAAAAGGTGCACAGAGCTCCTTCAAAGACTGCGATTCTGGCGACTGTTTGTTGCAAGTCCAGGCTATAGTGACTGCCTGCCATTATTTCATACATCCGCCTTTTCGCTAGAACAAAGGTGGGAGCCTTCAAAGGTGGGAAAACTATAGTTCAATCGGGGAGACACCACCGCCGCCCTCATAATCCGCTATAAAATATTACTTGCGTTTCGGTTAGAGAGGTGCGGTTGCCGGCTACACTTTGAAGCGAGACGAACATCTTAGTAGCGACATATCTACGTTCGAGCTCAGATAGGATTTTGGTTGTGTTTGTGGTTGTACGTGGAATATAAAGTGGTTTGCATGCTCGTTTGACATTCTTCTCAGATAAAAAAATATCAATTTGAAAATAGCAATCTTTCGCAGAGAAAGAAAGCTACATTTTTCATTACCACACTTAGTTTTCGTGTAGAGCGACCGTAAAGTTACACTGACTGTTTTGTCTGTTAAAATGCTTCCTAGTTGTCTGACTATAAAACGGGATTTCTATATCTCCTTATATTGTGAAACATAACAATCTAAAGGAAAGCACGTTGAATACCGATCGCAATTTTCTGTGATATATGAACCATCCCTCATGTCACCAGCATCGTTATCAAACGTGGAACTAATTGTTTGATTTTTTTGCCGCTCAGTACTCTGGACCTAAGGATTGAAGCCAAGCAGCACAAACATGTATTTGTCATATTAATGATATTATTAATAGTAATATTTCTCCCGGTCAACGTTAGCCAACAGGCCTACAAAGCCTACATGATTCTACATTGTAATCTTGACCTTCATTAAATGCATGTAAATACTTAATAATAAAAGAACACCTTCACCATCATTTTCATTGTCACATTTCAGTAAAATATCAGCTTAATCTTATATTTCGTTTCCATATTTTGTTATACGCACCGCCATTGCTATTTTTCAACTCCCGCCTTTTTATACTCTTTTCTTAAATCCTATCTTGTCTATGGCCAGTGTTACAAATCCTCGTATTATCATGAAATAAATATCAAAGTATTTATTGTATTAAATTCAATATTTTAACGAATTACATAAATACAATTATTTTATTATAATTATATAATTAATGACGAAATAATATTGTCACATCACAATACAATACAATTACGTCGTCCAAAAATAGCATAACATCAAATTCGTAATCTTACAATAATGAAAAAATATTTAAATTTGAATTTGAATCTGATTATGATAATTGCTTTTTACCGTATTATTATGTAGTCGTTTAGTCGTAAGCTCGTCGTAGAGTGTAAAGATTCAAACTTTGGGGTCGACCTTTAAAAAGTTAGGGAGTTAGGAGATTTCTGTCGTAAATTACGGTCTCATTTCGCCACCGCGGCCCATGTTCTGCTGCAGATAAACTATAATTAACGTCCATTACTCTGTTCTGTTCAACTTGTACTTTGTCTTCTGTATATTTGTGTTTGAGACAGCTTTTCGGTCGGGAATTAGCTTTCGTAATTTGTGTAAGTGTTTTACTATTTACTACATCAGATGGATTGCAGGCTCGTTTAGTCAATAATATTGTTATATAGTAAATGTTGCTGTGCCCACGACCTAGTCGGTGATGATTGTCTTTATTTTATTGATCTTTATTTGTTAACCGATTTCAATGAAAAAACCCTAAATGTTAAGCGTAGTTTGTGACTATATTGTTCTTCAAGTAGGATAAGCCGTTTCTGAGATTATCGTGCACAAACATACAGATATACAGACAAACAGACAAAATGAAAAACTATTATTTTGGGTTCTCTTGCGCGTATAAAGGCACCCCATTTTGATTTTTTAAATATATTTGCCATGTACAGACACCGATCAGTTACAGTATTATCCCTGGAACTGTGAAGGAAAACATCACGAGTCAACCTGCAAACCTGAGTTTTGGATAAAGTTTTCAAAGGTGTGTGATGTCTACCAATTTAGTCAGGTCTGCCATCCTATACCCGATTTCGCGTGATGAAGTTCAGTCTGCGGACCCAAGAGAAGTTGGCTTGCGGTTGTGCTGGGCTGGGCACATCGTTGGTCAAGTGAGCGTACTATACTTGCAGAGTAGCCTTAAAGAGGAGCTTCCGGAATGTACTGGTCGATGATGATGACCTTCACGCTTTCTGCCAGCATGAACAAAGTGGTGACCAGTCTGGCGCTGCGGCTTTCACTCTTCTTCTTCGTAGAGGCAGCGACTGTTTCAAGGTTTCTGAACCCTTCGCCTCATAAAAGTCGCTGGAGTTCGTTGGACGCGGGCTGCATAGGATCGGTCGCGTTGGCGATTTATGGGGGAGGTGATGTCCAGCAGTGGACATAGGCTGTGATGGTGATGATGTTGATGAACCCTTCCCAAGAGAAAAGCAACGTCAACCACGTATAAATCTTGGCAAGCTTCTCCATACTTCTGGTTTTCATTATCTCCTGATTTCCGGAGTATTCTTGTAGTAGCTTTATACAACATGCAGGAGACATCTCAGCGCTATTCTAAATAAGCGCTACAGAAACAGAAGATAGTTATTAGGGAGGTACAATCAGTGCATCACATTGCAGTAATAGCCGAACTGTTTGATGAACGTGTCATTAAATACAAGCGAACTGCCTTTTAATGAGGGTCCTGTTAATTTGAACCCTCTTGGAATTCAAAATTCCCGAAATTCGCCCGTTATGTTTTATTGGGCAATTAAGCCGAAATGTTTGCTTTTATCGATGAACCGAAAACTTTACTGATATTAAGGAATTAAGCCCAACAAATACTAGTAAAGAGTAGTAAAGTTGTACGCGATATAATGTCGCTTCTTTGCTTCAATAACGTGACAAGTTTGAAATCTCAAGTTTTTTATTTTATTTGATAATTGAAATCTCC
>DWON01006612.1:0-13711 GCA_018251015.1 Phocides pigmalion okeechobee
TATATAGTATAATTTTTATGTTAATTAAAAACGTGTTATTATGTCATTATTTTGTGAAAGAATTCTTTTTCTTTTGATTTAATTCTTGTTTATGTACTGCTATTACCTAACATCTAAACCAATCGGCCTCAATAAGAAATAGATAGGTATTTGGGATTGATCTCCACTCATACAACAAGCATTAACATTTAATTAAGGGTGCACCGCACGTTCCACAGATTTTATAATTTTATAAAATAGCAAAGAAACGCACAGACGGTGTGATGTTGAGTAAATGCTGTGTATGGACTGAAATCTTATCTCAAATTGAGGATATGATGTTAATACTTCTGTGAACTAATATGTCTTTCTTGTAAGTGTAACTCAAGAATTTCTTCATTGCTTCATGGCGGTTTATAAAGGCTTCAGTGGTTGATATAATGGTACCACACCCTGTTCCTGCTCAGCCCTGAACTTCCAGTAGCCGCGGGTCCCCGATTACACAACTGCCGCGACCTCAGCAGGCGTCGGTCCGCCATTGCGCCCTGGTGGTTAATACCTCACTAATTTAATTATAATTCTATCAGCTATTCATGGATCTACTGTAGGAGTATAGTGCAACACATATTATTATTCTGATTTACAACTATTAACGCCAGACCTTTCTTACCTAATTTCGGTACTCGCAATAAGAAAATAATTTTCGAATGTGATTCGTAAGTAATTGGCAATACACATTTCTACTTATTAGGAATTAAAATTAGACGTTATAAAAGTATAATCATGTATGTAAAAAGTAGAAATTATAAAGACAACTCGCTATCCGCTTCCGTCATCAATGTATATCAATATTTTCAACTAAACGTGGGAATTCAGATGTCATTTTCCCAACACAAGACAGACATCGTATTTTCTTTCTTTTAAAACTACAATACAATTACAGATCGATAACTCCTTATTACCAGAAAATAGAGTTTATTATGCCTTACATGAGCTAAAATATTATTGTTTCGAAGGTGAATTTTAAAATAGTTTCAGCTGCTACCGATATATGCCTTAACACCTAAATAATAGAGGTGAGTTTAGATTGTCTCAAGTTTTAATGTTGCTTTCCACTTCTGTTGTACCACTTAATACATATCGATCAGGTTGCAAATACATTCAAATTGCTTCTGTAGCTAATGTAAGGGTGTATGAAAGCTTTGAAGCAGTATTTTAAATTATTAATGATCAGAATGGGAACCTACGCAGCTGAACTGTGGTAAATAATGCAGTTCCAAGATATAAGCAACTTTTTGCTATATGTATATCGGGTACTCAGAATTCACGAAACTCGTGAGTACCTACTCGGTATATACGAAAATGTGCAAATTCCTCAATGTATATAACATCTCAAATCATATATGCATCGAATTATAATTATCATGAATATCACTTGAAATTTTGCGGAAAATACTCAGGCGTTGAGTCGATAAAGCTTTTGTAAGATGTTGCAAATAAACATGATATTTTTAAATTATAAATAATTACCAAACGCGGCTTCAATTTGCTAATAGTTTCATTTGTCGTAAAATTTTTTAAATGGCATTGTGAAAACACCAAACTTTATAGCAAGCTGCAAATAGTCAGTTTTTTTAAGATTGAGTAAGTCTTCAGATATATTAATTGCTATATCATACGCTATATGATATGATACCATACTCTTTATTGTACTGTAACATATGATATTGATAATATGCTATTGATTAATGTCATACGAAAGTATTGTATTTTTACGTGGCAATATAATTTTAATACGAATTTTATAAACATAATAAAATAAATATATTTATGTACTTCGATAAAACTAAGTACGTTATTATTATTTTGATATGATAATATGCTTTCTGACCCTAGAAGCTAAGAAGGTAGGATAAAAAATAAAAAAACAGGCCGGACCATTGATAACTTAAGTTGTGTATTAAGACGTAAAAAAAAGATGAAAACCAAATCTAAGATTGTACCGCTAGACAGCGATTTCTTTCCGACAACCATTCATCATCCAGTCATTCGGGAAATAATTTTTTGTTACATTTTTTTAATAAATTAGTTTTTCTAAATCACTTGTGTCTTGTTAATACACAAAGACTATATAACTTTAAAACATGTGCTCAAAATTAAATTATTATCACTTAAATTATGCTTTTGTAATTAACAATAAATCGTCGCCATTGTAGACAAACAAAGAAAGAGTAGAGTTAATTAAAAGCCAGCTCAAGTTCGATAATAAGGGTTGAAGTGTAATTACAGGTGAACGTTCACAGTACGTGGTGGTTGCTAGGCAACCAGGCGACAAACTTTGCGAGTACCAATGTCATACTTATTCTTATTTTTACGTAATGGATGGTTGTTTCTCAGTTCTGTTGCAGACTTTGACTCTCGACATTTAGCACTCGGATTCTGCTTCTTGGTTATCGGCACTCGGCTCTCGGCACTCAAAATCGAAATCAAAATATTTATTAGACGTCAACAATTCGGTGGCAATTAATGTCGTCCAATAATATTTTGATTTTGACTCGTAAGGTGTTTCGTTTTGGATAAGAGGTTTTCAAGTCCCAACTTTTGACTCTCGGCACTCGGCCCTCACCTCTCGGCCCTTGGTTCTCGGTTCTCGGCTCTCAGCTCTTGGATCTCGGCTATGGGTGCGTGTTTCTGGTCCTAATTTATAGACTCCCTTACGTAACTTATAGACAATAGAAAACAAAACCTTAATATTTCTCTTTATCTCTATAACTCTTTATTCAATTGCATGTATTGTACAAAATTACTATGTACACCTTACGTACACCTATGTACACGTACCTTTGTCCTGTAAACTTTTTACCATGTCTGCTAGCCAAAGGTTGTCTGGAAGAGATCGCTACCGTAGCGATAAGACCGCCTTTTGGTCACCATTGCTATATTTATTTTGTTTTGTTGTATTTTCTGTTCTTGTGTATTATTTGTGGTGTACAATAAAGCATATTTGATTTGATTTGATTTCTCATATTTGCCCTAATAACGGTTGTTATTGGTATATATATATATATGTATTATATATATTCTCCTAAAACGTAATAGTTACCGGTTCACTTATATATTCTTGTTGGTCCTTAGTCATTTGTTATTGTCTTCATTTGATGTGAATAAAACTGATATGACTTTTAATACAACACAATAACCTTGTGTAACACACACAAGTACACACACAAATAATACAGTGTACGTATTTCTTAATACAGTACAATAACTTAGGTAATGACTTTTACATGTAAAAAAACTAGCAATCTATCTGATTTTATATGATTACTGTGACACGTGGATTGGTACGGTTGGTACCGGTCCTATGTAAAAAAAGTCTCTTATAGCTTCGGTCATAGATGTTGCTACAGATGAATAAACTATTACAGAAAACTGCGAAATGCATTTACGTCTGTATGTTGTTCTAGACTACAGAACTGTTGCATAAAATGTGACGATTCACATAATACCCAAAATAACAATGTCTCCCGTTGCATTTGATTTAATATTCCTTGAGAACTATCAGCTGACGTCAAAGAAAATGGCGGTCCAGTAAAACAGCAAATGATAGACGGAAAGTCGATTAAGTCGTTAATATTTTAAAAGTAGGTTAATTCGAGCGATGTACCTTCGACGCAACCATTTTCAGCGTGAATCAATTGCGTTATATTGCATTATAATGTTTTACAATGCTTCTTTTCTGTCTTTTATTTAACATAAGTATAATGCTATATACTTACGTAATAGAAATATAAATGTTTTTCAAAAAATATGAAATTCTATATTAAAATCTAAATGTAATTATAATAAAAGCCTAACGTAAAAATCTAAACGCTCCGTGCCCATGCGGCATGGTTCCAAGAACACTAGCTGCATTCCCGCGTTGAATAGCAATCGCAATTCCATATAATAAACATATCGGTAATCATATGGTCATTATCTCTTATTTAACACTAATCTGCATCAGCACGACATTAACGACATGACATTATAAATCTTTGAAATTTTTATCTTTTCTGTACTACAATATATATGTGTTATACGTAAAAAACTTCCTCTTGAATCACTATGTCTATCGGTTAAAAGCGCATAAAAATCGAATGCGTACTTTGGAAAATGTAATCCATATACAGACGGAAGAAACTTTAAGACTCAACTAATATTTTAAACGAATGTATATATTTTACTATGTAACAGATACTCACGATGCACTTAAAGAATAATAAAAGGCGCGACTTTGTTTTATACTCTTTAGAGATTGGTGTAATCTTTGGAAAAAAAAATTCATGAACATTTTATAAATGTAAAAAAAAAAACTTTCATAAACAAACCTTTATTTAAATAAAACATTTATATACATTATATTAATAATATACAATACCGTATTATTAAAGATATTTCGTAAAAAAACATTCCCGGGTTGCACTCCGGGAGTGCCGGCAGAAGTGAAAACTTGAATATTAACGTTGTTATAAAGTATAATCATATTTTAAAAGGTGGGAGAACTATAGTTCGGTCGGGGAGGTACCACCGCCGCCCTCATAATCCGCCGTAAAACATTACGTGTGTTTCGGTTGGAACGGTGCAGTTGCCGGCTACACTGCACTTTGAAGTGAGACCACCATCTTAGTCCTCAGGAGTAGCAACGTTCTACGTTCTACGTATCTACGTATCTACTTTCGAGCTCAGATAGAAGTTCAGTGGTGTTTGTGGTTGTACGTGGTTATTTATGAGCTGCGACTACTTAACATCAAGTGGTTTGCATGCCCGTTTGCTACTCTTCGCACATAAAAAAACAAACATCTAACTAATACCACTAAAGAAGTTTTCATTTCAATAAAATAGAAAAGAAAAAATCCTGCCTAAGTAATTCAAGGAACATGGCGTCAATTAGATTCAGACAGATCGCAACGAATCTGAGCGGGCCGAATCGAATCGTTACGTCTATGCATTCATCTTACGAGAAGTTCTATTGTAACCATTTCATGAACAGTTTTTGTATTCTCTGTACCACCTTCAAATTTATTCTTTGTACCACGTGTAATAGTATAACATAACTCATAGTGTGAATCTATTTAACCAGTGTATTATTGAATCTTAACTCCTTGACTGCGGGCGAATATATATAATCAGGTCCGTAGTGCGGGAGGCGGCCCTAAACTGAAGCCTATTTTTTTATGTGAGAAGAGTAGCAAACCCGATGTTAAGTAGTCGCAGCCCATAGACATCCTATATGAGCTCGAACGTAGATATGTTGCTACTCCTGACGACTAAGACAGTCCCCTCGCTTCAAAGTGTAGCCTAACAGGGAATATATATTTTTTTATCCTTACAAAAAAAAATACGAAGAGAAAAATATTTTTCGTGCGTAGTTAAAGTCGAATGTTTTTTTTGTACGCTGTATTGACCATCTACGTTTGCAGCTCTGAGTCGAATCGATACAACACTCAGCACTGATTCTGTCGAGGAAACTCATTTCAGTAAACCTTGAAATGTCGAAATAAAAATAGAAATATTGTTATACAAAAAACTATGCAAACCTCTTTTTGAACAAAAAATATCACTGACTCGTAAGGTGTTTTATTCCGGAGACGAGGCGGAGAAAATACCATAAAGTTGAAGATAAACTAATGCTCTCAATAAATTCGGTAATATTAGTTTATGAAACATTGAAATTTCGTTATGGAGAAGAGCCGGGGAAAAGTCTTAAAATTGTAGGTATATTAATTAATGCTGTCAGTAAATTTAGGAACCAATTTGTATAAGAGTTTTTGAGATTTGTTTTAGCAACCTAATTTACGCTATTAAAACATTGAAACTACACTCTAAGTCAGATCCTAACAAAAACATTAATGATATCAGAAAACATAAAATTAAATATATAAATATAAACAATAATAACAAAGACATGTAATCTTAATAAAATAAATCAGTTAAAATAATCCATACAGATATAAAACGAATACAAAGTTAATGTATAAATGTAAATGTATATGAATAATAAATTATAAACATTACGTTGAATAACGTATGACCAACGATAAATAAGTACGTGTCAACAGTAGTTAAACAACTTAATTATAATTAAGTACATCATTAGACTAACACATAAATAATAGTTACGAATAAATCAATTTTAGTATCGGTTTAGAACTTCAATGAACAACAAAATCGTAACGAATAAAAAATATCTAATTGTCATATTGGGTAATACAATAATATCAAAGAGGGATTACAGGATTGTAACTCTTACAAATTACACAGATCGATTGATACATAATGCTAAAATCGAGGTGATTGTAAAATACAACCAAGATGAAGAAACTGCGATCGGCGCTGAGTTACGACTGCAACAAGTGTCTGAGGATCTGGAAAATAAAACACTAACCATGTAATTGACGGTCAATTTAACGTAAAAGCCATTAATGAATGAGAACATTGCATGAAATGACGTCACGTAAGATGTGACAAATATAATTCGGGACATGTTTACATGAGTAGTTAAAATCTCAAATTCTGTATATGTAAGGTATATACATACATAGATAAAATTAGATGATTTCAATTTGATCTTCAGTTGTCTCTAGTCTATGGAAGTTCAAATGTAGTCATCGTGAGTTTTAAATGTGCATCTATAAATTCTACATATCACCATTGACGACGACAATGTGACATTAAACCTCGATTTTACTACAGATGATTTTTAAAAAATCGATTCTAAATATAACACAAACAATGTCTGCAATGTCTGATGGAGCACATACGTGTCAACTAAATTTGCAACAATTCGTGTAAACTTATTGTACGTTTACAACTACACGAAATAATCACATTAAAAAAATGGAAAAAAATATTTCTCGATTTGCTATACTATCATCGCAAATAGACGATATATTTAATACATTGTATTTTCGTCTACAAATAATGTAACTAAAGCATTGCAAATTGTTGGTAATAACCTTTCCCATTTAGGTATAATCCTTTCCTTTACCATACAGATAAGATTTCTTTGTATGTACAACTTTTAACCTTATATCTGAACTTACTAATATAGATCCTGTTGTCATCAGTGGCATGTGTTACTTATTAACTCAAGTCTTATCAAATACGTCATCAAAAAGTTTATAATCATTCCATATAATTGTTTTAATTCTGATATGATCGTGTTTAATTCTCAGTTAATATAACTGTTTAATTCTCCGAAGTTTAATGTTGAGTCTTAGAAATAATCTCTCAATATCATCTAAATCTCAATTGTCTTCATCATTCTCCTGTGATTCAGAGGTAACGATTTTTTTCTAGAAAGTATATCGATACATAAGCTTCGATTTATAACTAATAAGCTTTACGTTTTTTTACATTCGATCATTATATCAGGTATCTGAATCTATGGAAATCTAACGGAACGTAAAAAAAATCTAAATTGATCATCGTCCATTTGCGACGATAATGTGACATTTTGCGATATACAGTATTACTTTTTTAATTTAATTATTTCTTGTAATTTGTTTGAAGACTTACAATATCTTTTCCAATTTTAGTTGATGAAAAATTACTCTATCCGTAATATGTGCTATATTTTAAAAGTTACAGCTAATCAAAATTTTGAAAATCGTCTCCTGTAAAATCGAGATTTTACGATATTTTTGAGTAGTAAAAGCAATATTTATCCGTCTCATTTCAAAAATCGGGTAGTATCACATACTATGTACATATGTTAGTTTGAAAGTCAAAGGAAACTAATTTATTGAGTTTAGCCAAGATAAACATTTACACATAATTTATTCCCAAGTTATATTTCATATTTTATGGGGTGATAATGGGAATGATGTTCTGGAGATGATATAGGGTATGTACGTATGTTTTACCCAACATATAGTTGTAATGGAAATGAGAAACATGAAATAAAACAATATGTTAGCCCACAGTGATACAGGAATACAGTTAGGGTAATACACTTTATTATTAAAAAGCCTTAAAACTAAGAATAAATCACAATAAAAATCCTTTCATAATAGCAATTCCTTACACATTTCTTTGACATCGTAGGTATCGTAAATATTATTTTAAACTAATATCACCGCGGAATTTACATATTTTACAATGTATCGGGTACTCACTACTAACTCTTTTCTAATTGCCGATATTTCCAGCTATTCGCGATTACCTGTTACATACTAAAAATGATTTAATATTTAGACAACTTACTGTCTTTATTTCTCAATATCTTCAATTAGTGACTAATTATTAGATATTACCTAGCATCGATATTTAAAAACATTTTCATTCTAACTGAATGTACGTTAGTATAAAAATTGCTATCGTGTAAGAATTTTGTAGCCAATAATGCCTACAAAAGTCCGATGACGCCACAGGCGACGCGTCCTCCCGCATTCCCGGTCTTTTTGGAATCAGGATGATCAGATCGTCCGAAGTCATCAGCCTTCTCGTGTAGCACGACAGCCCTGCCAATGATGCAGAAGGGGCCTCGGAGGGAGATCTTGCTGTCGACGAAGTCTAAGTGAGCCCATTGGTTCTCGTCGAAGACCACATTGCCGAGGTCACCAACGTGGCGGTTATCGTCGTTGGGATGACCATGGTCTTTCTGGAATATTAAGATTTTTTTGCTAACGGGAAATATTGGGTTCTTCTAGAATTTATGAAAGGTCTTCTACTGCGCCTCAAAGATTGAAAGACTTTCTACTCTGTTTCATTGTATTCTGCTATTATTAGAGTGAGATAAGCTAGTTGGAGACCTAATTTATATATGTATTTATAAAACGTTTTGGTTTAGTCGAAATTTATTTATACTCAACTTGATTACATTCCAGTATCAGTATTATGATCTGGTTCAGTGCGTTATAAGGTGACCTAAATCTGAACGCAACGCCAATTTGAGCGACCTTACATTTGATTTCTGTGATGAAAACAGGTTTCCATGGGCGATATTGATGTTTTATGTTAAAAGTGTACCTACGTGCACATGTAACCACATTTTTGGAAAAAAAAAGAGTTTGCAAGTCAACTTATGTAGATCGTTGCAGCTTCGTTTAAATCTAACGCAAAACAGGAACAGTGGACTACAGGTTTGTTTGTTATAAACTCCTTTAATCAGGAAATGTAAAAGAAAGAAAGAGTGTCTTACGTGTTCAGGGTTGTAATGAGAGCCAGTGGACAGGCATCCACCAGTGAGGTCTCCTTTTTCATGGACATGGAATCCATACTGTCCAGGGAATAAGCCATATATGGCCCCCTGAACGTGGACCTTCCCGTCAGGCAGCTCAGTGAAGGTGATGTTACCCCTGATGTCTCTGCCCTGGGGGTTGGCTAACAAAGCCACTGCGCGATATTGTGCTGGCTGGAACAAATGTAAATGGAAAAAATGGAAAAAATGTAAAGCGGACTTTAAAAACCAATGTAAAAAGAAACTAGGGAAAGTAACAAAATATACTGAAAAAGGAATAGAAGAAAAATTAGTGTAAAAGTTCAAAAACTTTAATTATTTTGAAGAAGAAACATCAGACAGGAAAAGTGTTTGCTTCATGTATATATTATTTTTTGAACGCACACACTTATAAAATGAAAAAATGGTGAAAAACGAATGTGACGAAAAAGTGAATAAAAAAGTTATAAAAGATATTTTCAATGAAGGAACACCTGAAAAGAAGGTAAGTTTTAGTGTGATTTTGCTTTATTCCTCCAATTTAAGTTTCCCAATGTAAGTATTTTATATATCATATATTTTACAATTATACTTATTTTGTTATTTGGACTTTTTGCTTGTGATAACAAAATGGAGAGAGAAACATGAAGGAAAATAATGAATCCAATTCTAAGAAACATGGAATCTAATGGGGCTATTACGAAAAATCTCGTCATAAATCGTTAGATAAATATTTATAAAGGACATTTCATTTAAACAACATACATATTTCAATCTTTTTCCTTTTAACTATGTACCGGTTACTCACGGTTAACGATTTTTGATTTATGATTGCTTGATGATTTATGATTGATATTTCGAGCATGGCTCGTGGTCACGGCGAAACTGACTGAAATTTACTAGTTCGAAATATCGGCAATCAAAATCACAGTTCGGTTTTTATAAATACTCGGTACATATAAAATGTGTAAATCTCTAGATAATGTTTGTTTAAAATCATATCTTTCAAATCATCACTTAAATAATCAAATACTATATTATACTCACTGGTTCATGGTGTGCGGCAGCCAAAACAGCCGCAAAAACCAACACAATCAATCTGTTTAACATGTTTGATGATTTATTCTGAAACAAAAAGTAATAATTTATAAATTCGAGTAAACAGAAGACTGTTTTTACCGCATCCTTGACTGACCGGTAAGTGGGCGTGGGCCTAGTGAGATTGAGAATGAATAGGCTAGAATCCAGCACGTTGGTCAACTTGCGAATTGGTTTACTTGAACAAGTTTTCACAAAATGGTTGGTATTGAGAGTCCTACGCTACGAGTGATTTCAATCGTGGAGGGGGCTAGCCCAAGCTCCCACCATCTGAATTTGTCACATTATGTCACCATGTATGGGTTGAATAATGGAAATGAATCAATATAATAAATAGTTGTCAAATACGAAATACAAAAGTTTTCCTTAGGATTATAATCAGGTATTAAAAATACCTTGTACTTTAATAAATGTTCGGAATCAGTTAAGGCCTAACAGTCATCGAACCTCAAATATTTTCCCAGCCACTAGATGAAGTAATTTTATTCAATTTAAAAAGTACCTGAAATAGGGCAATGGAGATCACTAATACAACTTTCAACCCGACGTTGCTTAAGTTTGCGATCATTTACGATCTACGCAACACGTAGAGCAGTGTTTCAAAAAGAAAAACAAGTTTTATGTGAGAAGAACAGCAAACGAGCATGCAAACCACTTGATGTTAAGTCGCAGCTCATAGACATCCACGTACATCCATAAACACGACAAAATCCTATCTGAGCTCACTCTCAATCCTATCTGAGTAACTGCACCTCTCCAACCGAAACACAAATAATGCTTTACGGCAGATTACAAGGGCGGCGGTTGTACCTCCCCGGTCGAATAGTTCTCCCACCTTTACTATTACTAAGTACTAATTGAGTAATACCTACATTCCTTTTAAGTTCCACATAAATTATTCAACCTCACTAATTGATATGATCCATCAAGTAGATTATGCGTGAGTAACTAGTTTTTATACTTGCAGATTTATTTCTGCGAAGCACATTAACCCTTCGCAAACAGGCTTTATTTGCTCGCCATCTGTATTTTTGCATCGTTAATAAGCTACCTACTTATAACATATATTTAGGTACTTAAGTTGACAGCTAACCTTTAAGATATTCTCTATCACATAAACAAGATTTTTTTATCTTCATAAAAATGACATTTGTTTTTGCCGATATCTTAAGAAATACCTACCTACTATTGTAAAGAGAACTTTGTAATTATTAACCTATTACTGTCCCGCAACTTAGCACGAGTCTCCACTCAGAGTATGTTGTAGGTCCATCAAGCTGGTCAAGCACAGATATACTTATGTACCCAGATGCTTAGGTACTTAGATACTTAGGTAAACCTTCAAGATATTCCTCTATCAGATAAGGTTGATTATTTTTTATCTACATAAAATATGACAAATACCTACTATTGCAAACCTAAACACCTTACCGGTCGGTGGTAATTTATTAACGTCAAGAAGAGTTCTGTAATGTAATTTTGATTTTAAATAGGACATTGTCCTCATCAAGCCATCCCACCATAAACAGTAGGCTACCAAGTACTTCTAGTAGAAATTTGCTATGAACTAAACACAAGAAATGAATTCCGCGCGTTATAACATTATGTACAAAATTTCTATTAGTCTACATTTAAGTTGGTAAACCTTTGTCTCTCGTTATAGGCTATTGTCACGCTATATTGTAACGCATTATCATACTATATTACACCGTATTGCCACGCTATAGTGTAGCGTATAGTCACGCTATATTATATTGTATTAGAGCAATGACTAGATATAGTTATACTTAACATAACCGCCTTTTCAAGAAAAAATTTAAATTACTTATCGTTATACGGGTATACATCATTATACAGGTATAGTTCGACCGGGGAGGTACCCCCATCCCTCACAATCCCCATAATCCGTCGTAAAGTATTACTTGTGTTTCGGTTGGAAAGGTGTGGCTGCCGGCTACACTTTGACGCGATGCGAACATTTTAGTCCTCGGGAATAGCAACGCATCTACATGCGTTGAGCGTAGATAGGGTTTCGGTCGTGTTTGTGTTTGTACGTAGATGTCTATGAGAGGCGACTACTTAACATCAGATGGTTTGCATGGTTTCGTTACTCTTGCCACATATAAAAAATGTGTGATTTAATTGTACAAATAATTGGTTGAAATTTTGAAAAATAATGATTTCTCTCTATTACTTATATCTTGTGGAATATTTTTTCTATTATGTTTTTATATACATATATTATTCAGTTCGCATCGTCTTCATTAGTTTTGAGAGAAAAGAGGCGTTGTAAAAGTAGGGAAAATATGATATACATATCTGCGTCACCCCTTAAATATATTTAACAAACTGAATTCTACATATTGCCTCTAACGAGATACGAATAAGTTTTGTTCAAATCGGTCAAATAGTTTTCTCACTATGCGCTAACAAACACAGATAAATATTAAAAAAAACTGTATTTAGGAATTTTCAAATAAATATTCAATACATACATATTACATATATATCTTTTTTGGATATTTGAAACAAATGTTAATTATCTTATAAATTTAAATTTTGACAGTTACTGGGAGTAATAGAAATCGGACTGTGTGAGTGCATTGTACGTAACTATATAATTTTATTATGTACTAGCTGTACCCACGACTTCGTCCGGTGATGATTGACATAAATTGCCATAACTTTATTTGTTAACCGATTTAAACGAAAAAGACACTAAATCTTAAGTGAAGGCCATCAGAACATAATCATGAAAACTGCATTTAAATAAACTAAACCGTTTCTGAGATTAACATGTAAAAACATACAGACAAACGGACAAAATGAAAATTGTTTTGGATTCTCTTGCGTATATAAAGGCACCCTATACTGATTCTTATATTATATTTGCCATGTACAGACAGCAGTCAGTTACAGTTTTATTATATGTATAGAAGCTGAAGATTAATAGTTACCCTAATTATATGTAACATTGAGATGCAAATTCCTCATAATTTTAAACAAAATAATATATGCCCGGTATTTTTAACGGTAATCACATAAACCATTATATACGTGTCTACGGTCAAAAACACAAATAAGGAAAATAAGAATATACGATCATAAAAAGATTGATTGCATACTTTTCCTTGAATTTGTAAGAACGTAATTTATTATTCAACTAGCGACCCGGCTCAGCTTCGCTGGGGTAATAGAGTTATATTTAATTACATTATTTTTCTTTCTATCACCTAATTGCTATTGCAGACCTCCGTCATTTTATTAATATACTATTTGTACCCCGCGGTATTACCCGCATTCAAAATCCTAATCAACCGCTTCTCACCGCATTCGCATTTGCGTCTTTGCTCTCGGCTTGTGCGGTACTCAAGGCCTCGCACTCTTCGATATAGCGGACTGTATATTGTAAAAGTGTAGGAGATATGACAC
>DWON01006613.1:0-13711 GCA_018251015.1 Phocides pigmalion okeechobee
GATGTTTGTTTGATAGTCTCTCGTTGTATCATTTGAGCAACTATTGGTTTAAAATTGACCCATTTAAAAATTTCGTGAGGGTAGTTTGTCTGCATGTTCCTCTAGTTGGCAGGAGTATTGAGAAGTAGAGACACGAGCTATTGGAGTGGGAGAACTAATGCTTTGCAATTTAAAACATAAGATTTTGTTGTAGTGGGGTGATCCAGGATATAGAAGCATACTCCGAGTAAATTCCAAAGAAGAAGCCTCCCTAACTACGTTATATGGTTGCCGGGGCTGATCTCTTCTACGAGAAGAAGGGTATATTTTGATAGGTAGTAGAAATAGGTTGGGTACTAAACGGTTACGTCATTATTGGAAAAGCGTGGCAAAGTATGATCTTGACCACTATTTGTGTGTTATGTAAATATATCGCAGATAATATTACGTTTCAAAGTTATAGTCATAATAATAAAATAAAAGCAACAAGGTTAAGTTCAAATTACCTTTTGTCAATTCTATGCAAATTAGCCATACCACCTATTATCTTTTAATGGACTTGCTTAACCTTGTCCCTGAACGATAACATTCTATGTTTTATAGCTTCATGACAGCGAGTATTTTGGTTACAAGCTGTTTATTTTAATTGAATATTCTTTCTTTTCCTTTAACAGAAGAATAAGTTGGAGACGAGTATCTACAATAGTCTCTTTATGACAATGTAATAGCAGACGAGCGTGCAGTTCACTTTCAGTTAATGACACGTAATTATTAACTCCACATACAACAGGAAGTCTACCTGAAGTTGATCTCAGAAGTGTTATAATTCTTGAGGACTGAGATTAATTATAGTATTCGATTGATTATCATAATGTTAATATTACCGTTTTGTCCACATTCTTCATAAGCTAATTCTTGAGCTCCTTCTCATATTCCTTCCTATGAGAGGCTTATATTTAAGTTTCGATATACGGATAGACTGACATATGTTATAAACGAACATCTACATAGCAAATTCACAATATTTGAAGCTGCTGCGAAATATATTTTCGTTTTAAGATAAACAGAAAAAAAGTTTCATTATAATACTATATCGAGCTTCTTTAAATTATTAACAAGTCAGTAATCACAACCACGATAAAACAAAGTAGGTACACATTATTATCCTATCTTTAGACTAAGATAATAGAGCAACTTCGTATAATAATGTTAATCAATTGAAATTTAAAAACCTAGCGTATTGCGTAATTCTTGTTATCAACGGTTTTAACACGCGTAGTAAAATTGCAATATATGAGAATTGCAACAAGTTTGCTTTAGTAATTTGTTTTTTTTTCTTTATCGTGTGCAAATAATAAAATAAGGTAAAATTTTAAAATCCTTCTCGATACAATATTTACCATTTACTTTAGCCGATGATAAATGGTCACTGCCGTCTGTCTATAAGTTGTATCCGCCAGGATTAATCTGGAATCTTTCAACTATATGTTTGTCTCTCAGACAAAACAGCATGGCAAGAGATTTTTCCGCCGGCTTTTTTCTTCCGGACAACGTTACCCAACAGGGCGCTCAAAGCCGATGTACTGATTTTACATTGTACCCTTGACATTAATTAAGTGTTTGTAAATACCTTACAATGAAATAAAATATTTGAAATAGAATTTGCAAGTACTATCTCTTTTTTTTAATCTTCGAAAAGTAACGTAAGCGTAATTAAGTAGTAAGTGTGCAAGCCACTTGAAATAAAATGGTCTTTGAAGACCCATGGACTTCTACACGCAACCTCAAACAGGACGTGGCTGGCTGGAAAGATTTGGTTACCGGATGGCAACCACACTTTTCTAATGAAACGAAAAAAATAACGTTCAAAATGGGTATGACGGTAGTACCTCTCCGGTCGGACCATAAGGACTTGTTAGTCCTTATGGTCCGACCGGAGGTAAAGGTAAAGGGTAAAGGGGATCATAGATGCATTGCTACCCTTGAAAGCTAAGATGACCGTTTCATATGAAAGTGACGGATGAGGCGTTTTCATCCCAACGTATTATTGTTAATATTTTTTCAAAAAATATTAATGGTAAGCTTTATCTCAGGAGGCAGGAAAGACCTGTTCTTCTTACGACTTTACTGCCATTATCTATATGAATAATAAAAACACAAATTTACGAGGTTTTTAACCTACACATCTTAGTCGCTTTTACAGATAAAACGTTTGTCAGAATACCAACAAGATATAACTAGGTATTCACTGGTGTCGATAACCTTTTTCGTACAGTTTGAGGAAATTTTCAAATGTCATTAATAGTATCTGTATTTAACTTTAGTTTTGCGTCTGTTTATTTTAATGACTTAGCAAGATTGTTAATTAGACTTTAGTACGTAGTTAACTAGGTATACATATAACGTTCTACGGCCTTCACGTGTTGTGTCAAAAACTATCGAAAGTTATGTAACAGAGATGGGTGATTATTGGTGGTGAACTTTAAAGCGTGCTTCGGTGGGTACGTTTCCTAGAATGCTCCGGTCGTTCTTAATACACATCATTTATTAAATTTTGACAAAGACTTTAGGGGTGGTTTGAAACATCCAAAAGATGGGTTACCCATTAATCCGTATCTCTATCACAGAAAATTGCAATGCAGTGGTATTTTTCAGACTTCCATCAGCTGTGAAGAGAAATCCGTTTTCAAATTTCTAACATAAAGAGAGTAATATTTGGCATTGACTGCGGAGAGACCTCTCACAACTTACACTGAAAAGACGTCGTGTTATCGTGTATACATACTTTATGCTAAGGAAAAATTTCGCAATATTTTGCGTAGATGATATTTTTATGTGGTTGATAACTGTTGATTATTCAAGTGAGTGAACAAACACCCGCGCCCATTGCCTGTGTAGGTAATGCAACTACTTGACACACTTAAGTACATCGGAAACTGTAAATACTGGGTGCGGTAACAAAATAATTGCATTTTGATTTTGCAAAATATAAAAATATTTATTTTTAATAATAGATCGTGTATAATAAAATGAATGTATTATGAATATCAGGATGACTAAGTGTTACTTTCGAACACGGCAATCCGTCCTACTCTCGTCCTTCTCCGATGCTTCCTGACTACGTCTGTTTTTTATGTTTGCTGAACAAAACGGTTTCTAATAAACATGGCTTAAACTATCCCACCCAGGCTTAAATAGATACTTGTAATGATATGCAAGAAATTTAAATGAGGTTTTACCTATAATTAGATATGCATTAGACTAACATTAGAAACGATTGAAAAACTCGCTATATAACAGAACAGATAATATTTAAAATATATTTTGGAACGAAACAAGAAAGTTGTATAGGAGTTAATATCAATTATAGTTTTATTTCTGTTTTCATCCCTAAGAACTAGGACATATTAAATCTTTTAAAATGTATGTAATAGATTAAGGCCGCCACTGACTGAAGGCACCACAAGCCTGCTCATAATCCGCTGTTAAGCGATTCCTATGTTCCAGTTGGTTAGGTTAGGTTACACATAAAAACGGTTATCTTAGTCCGCCGGAGTGGTAATGCATCGGCGCGAGAACTTAGATAAAAATTAATAATAATGAAAAACCTAACTTAAAACATCTAAAGGGAGTCCATGCCAATACGGCATGGTTCGAAGAATGAAGAATCTTTAGTCTTCTTTGAGATTGGGAGTGGATGGCCGTTGGATGTAGCAACAACGTGGCATCAAGGGATCTGCACACCTAGTCTTCTAATATAAAAAATACTAACATCTTCTGTCTCTTTAAAACACACGCATACGAAATGTCTTCTGCAACTAGTCATAAATATAATAATAGACATGAAAGTATCACTTTTGTTTCACTGAACAAGGGATTGACCATTGAATCTGCACAACGAGATGTAATTGGCATAAACACCACATTTACCACTCAGTGCACCCAATCGAACCCACGATAAAGGGTCTCTTAGTAACATTATGTATTGTGAACATTAAAGTAGTGTGGGAATATACTTAAATAAGATAAGAAAAACTCAAAATAAATAATTGAACATATTTTCATCAACTTCAGTCAAAATTACATAAATTAAATAGGTTGTGTATAAATATACATATATTTTTATATACTTCCTTATATGTAATTGTATATCAATATAGAATTATACACAATTATATATGCGCTTGCATATACGCATGCAATAACGAATAGTCAGCATGTTAAACGATCCCAATTAGGATTAAGAGCAGAGTAAAATTTCAAATTTTAATATGAATATGATTAAGAAAACTATAATTTAATTTGGTTTAATGATGTAGGAAAATGTTGTGAGAATGTTGTGAAAACTTATGTATACAAGAATTCTCCAGAGCTCTTAAGTCTGTGTGAAATGTACTATTATGCACTTCGCCAGCGTTATGAGGTGGTATAAATTCCCTTTTCTCTGAGATGAGCTCTGACCCCATAAGTAATAGATTTACGATGATAAATTAAGGCTTAAAACATATAAATATATAAAATTATGAAAGCAATCAAATCTTTATTACTTTATTATTAGCATATTTATATATACGGCTCCACAAGAACATAAAATTAAATAACAGGAAGAATGTTATAGGTACTTTACATTTAAATTATTTATATAATAATCATAAATCCATACGCGCAAATTAGCTTGAATACATTTCCTACGCGTGATATGTCACGTACCATATATATTTTTTATCATATTCCCACGATACCTTCGAATCGTCCTGTCCTGTTACCGACACTTTTTTTTATTCATTCGCTCAAGTTTTGTATATGAATTATTAATTTGTCATATTCTTATATAAATGAGGTATTTTCCTAACTGTTTCGTCTACTAAACTAAATATTGGTTATTAATGAACTAAAATATTTTATTTGTGTATGCTTATAGCGCTTTGATTTATAGCGCACATCGCAATATTTTGTGCCGGTTACATAAGGCGTTCTAAATTAGTCCGCAGCGTTACTTATCAGTTTGTTTGTTTTTACATATGTTTTTTTTCTTATTTTGATTGTTTAATTACAATATTAAGTAATAAATAGAATGTAATTATCACTTGTTTAATGGTGATAAAAACATCGAGGTGACGTGCCGGGGTTGCCGGGCAGTTTTTCATCAATCCAAAGATGTGTGAAGTCTATTAATCAGCATTTAGTCGGAGCAGACTAAGTCCAACCTCTTTAATCCTGAAAATAGATACGCGCTCACCAGTGTTAGTAACTCACACCACCAAATAGTAACGTGTTGATAAAATCATATTTATTATAAGCGCCACATGAGCGACCCCCATTTTAAGAGGTTTCTGCTATTCGTGGCAATTTTTGAGTTCGAAAATAGGTGTTGCTATTTCGAAGTAAGTTAAATTGATATCCTTAAAAAGTTCAGTTACGCCGAAATTTTTGAATAGATGTAAAAAACGGTTACTTACGACAACTTACGTATAAGTAGTGAACGCGTGTTTATTTAAAGTTACAAACAGATCTTATCGGTCTAGATTATATTAAAGCGAGTTTGTTTGGCTTGATGTTTTTGTGCGAACTTCTTACCTTTTCAAAGTTAGAATGATTATTGTAAAATTATTACTGTTTCACTGATGGTACAAGATTTCTCTTAGAATGAAACCATAGACAAAATATATCATAGTCAGATTTTATACTACTTTAAAATTTTAATGGCGAGCTTTTCAGTTTTGGTTTCATCATGATATTTGACTTCGCCGTTAAAGTAAGTATAAGTATTTTTAATAAACATCGAGTGTTTATTAGGGATTTAAATAATAATGTTACCAGTAGGCTTAACACGATATTACGGCAGAATTAGCGAAATGATTTTTGTATATTATACTTCCTCTCTTTACAAAGTAAACTCGTCAATATGCGGACCAGAAAGCTAAAATGGGAAAGGTACCACCAAAACAGGTCCCGACGAAATCGATACATTGAATGTGCAACCGCGTGTGCATAGCTACTACTATAGATTATACAATGTGTAGATCCCACGTTATATCAGCAACAAATTGGAGCCGTTCCAGTCATTTCGCATTTTACATTTAGACAATATATGAATGACGAGGAGGAAATTTTTATTCCAATCCTTATATATATTTTTCTTATGACATAATTTAAAAGTCTGCTTTATATCTCATATCGTAACTAAATTGCAGTTGTGATCGTGGAAGACTTATATTTTTCAAATTAAGACATTCATATTAGGTTTACAGCGATTTCTTGGAAATAATACTTAAGAAAATGAATGTACCTTCTTTTGGTAATACAGTAATATAGATAACACATAAAATGTGAAAAGTTTTACCGACATCAAATTCATTGGTAGACGCTATCTGTACTTTTCTGTATATCTGTGGGTACCGTGTACAAAAATCCAGTTCCTCCGAGTATTGTCAATGTGTGGGATCCAAACTTATTTATTTAACAGTCTCGAAATTTGTGTTTGTATTTTATTTTGTATATATTTGTTTGTTTTGAACCCTGGATAAAAAACCAGGGGTGTTACTCGTTACATGTTTATGTTTACTGCGTGACTATATTGTTGTGTGTCTGTCTATTGCATTACTATACGTGTGAGTATAGTAAGACTGATTTAAATGCGTGTTAACAGAAATCGCTCCAATGTTTGTTTCAGCAATCATCAGTTAGCTAGTAGCTTAGAAGATTAAGCGCATTTTATGAATATAATAGATATGTAGTATATTCCATATGACTGTTGAAACTGGAAATTGGTACACTAAAATCTGATGGCATAGTAATAATATGGGAACCTTCAATTGATGCTACGACCAGGATACTCTGCAAAGGGTTTAACTCCTTGATAATTTACAAAGACTAATAGCGTTAAAATTCATTGGATCAGTCACGACTAGCAATAGCCCTAAAAATTGTAATATAGATAAAGGTCTGAAGAGCAGTATAGTATTAAAAGAACTTCGTCGTTTATAACTGGCTGTAAAGTCGAGGGACTTTGATCGAAAGAATTTTAAATAATGGGAATGACAATATTTTCGCAACCTCTTAGATTCGTAATAATAAACAAACTGTATCTTAAATGTTGTCTCAGACTGTCCCACCGTCCTATATCTGTTACCGTTACTGTCCTTCCGCTGGACACGATTCCCATCTGATTTTAGATTATCGAATGAGAAGCAATTTCCTTGCAAGTCTGAAGCAAACATTTAGAAGAAATTATGTACTTGATTGCCGCAATGTTGAAGGTATATCTTCTGATATTAGAAAGTTTGTCGGAGTGTAAATTGTTCTGCGAATGTAGGTTTTATTTTATGTTCAGACAAAATGTGTTAATGGATTTGGTATTTAGTATTACGTATAAAAATATAAATCCGGTCAAGTCCCTATCGGTTTGGCACACGAGGGTTCCATATAACATGATATACAATATGCATATATTTGTAATTTCCTACGTATTTTTTTCTGTAAAATTTGTATCTATTACAAATATGTTAGTTCAACGCTTTTTTACCGTTTTTACGGTAGATAAAAATATATTGATAAAACCTATATATTTATAAACATATATGAACTTATTTATGTTTACCTATATATATACGATCGATGTTACATATAATTAATTTATTAACACCATGCACAATGGAGCCCGAGGTATTTATTGAAGGGCTCTTGGTGCGAACTCATTTAGAAATCGCTTTTGAAATTTACACGATGAATACGGAAATTGCGCGCGCTGTAACAATCATAACTCAATAAATTCCCTTAGGAAGTCACTGATATAACTAAGACACTATGAGAACTAACTGGCCTTATGCTTGTGATCTACATTTTTGGCGATTTCTTTCAATACCAACTGTATTTCTGATTACATACTTGAGCCATTTTTTTAATACGATTTAGCGTGAGTCATTCACAGGTTACATGATATTTTAAATATGTTTATAGCGTTTAGTCTGCCAGTCTGCCTACGCGTTATTTTTATTATAATTATTTGTTTTTATTTGTTAGGGAGTTCGCCATAACACCACGCATTCTGTGAAAGTACTGTTCTAAAACATAATATCTTGAAAGGTAAAACGGATAGGCAGCGGAGGCGTAGTAACCTGTTGTTTTGAACCCTAAAGAGTACCTACTTAACGTTTATGACATCAATTTACTGTTTTTCGGGGTCTAAAAATGATATTTTATGCAAAAATGAGATGGTTATGCAACATATTTGGATGGTTATAAAAATGTTGGTACTGGAATCTTTCATGAAGGATAATGAGAGGTGTACCATAAATCAAATATCTTAAATATAAAGAATTTCAGATGTTTCCGAAAACGAAAATATTCTTCGGATATTCAGGATTTTACTGAAGGATTTAAATTATTGTAGGCTTTGTACTAGAACTGAACAAAACATATATATTTTTAAATCAAAATTTAGAGAATTAGCTCCTTAATGAATAGAGAGAATGACAATTGTCGTCAGGTCATTACTACGAATAGCTTTCTCATGACGTTAAATATTACTAATTGAAATAACATGTACGCAACTGAGAGCACCACTTATGGACAGATGTGAATTAATTGTAGTACCTATAGTTTTTCAACGAAAACCTTGATTTTAGACGTTTTAGTCTTGATAATGTCGTGTATATAAAATAATTTGTGTATAATTTACGCAAAAAATACGCTTTGCTTTACATTTTAACGTATGCCAATGTGGCGTCTCCATCACGCTCGTGACTAGATGACAGTTACGTCATTAAAAGCTCGTTCTTGAATCGGAGACTGGTGACTTATTTAAGGAGATTTATTATTATAAAAAA
This sequence comes from Phocides pigmalion okeechobee, assembly GCA_018251015.1. Taxonomy (NCBI): domain Eukaryota; kingdom Metazoa; phylum Arthropoda; class Insecta; order Lepidoptera; family Hesperiidae; genus Phocides; species Phocides pigmalion. The sequence goes on from DWON01006613.1 coordinate 8,808, forward strand.
ACTAAATGCGAATTGGAGAATGTAAATTGTCAATTGGCATTATTTATTATTGAAATTATGGTTATTTAATCGCTTTAAAAAAGTGGAGGCTCAATTTGATTTAATGTTTCTTAATAAGCACGACTTACTTTGATTATTATTTTTACTTTTATTTCTCTGCAGCTTACAGATGGTCCGGATCCAATATTATTACTTTCAGACCTTTGAAGACATACAAGGGAATTCTTTACAACCGAGCAGGAAATGTAGCTTCAACTCAAAACTATGTGACGTACTTGATTCGGTTGTAGTTAACTAAAGGCCAACCATAATACTAGGTTTTGTCCATCGCGTGTACCTAACTCTTTAAAACTTCTGTTTATTTGTGTTTATATTCTTCAAAACAGACCTTTTTGTACTTAATCCAAACCTTAAAGATAATGAAATCATTAATAAGATGATACGAAGATAAATAATTAAAACAAATAATTCCATCTATATGTTCTATTTTCAAGTTAAATTGCAACTCTCTGATGAGATGTGATTTTTGTAAAACAAAATAGGCTTTATAAAGCGAGTTACTATGAAACGGACGCAATCGTTAATGTGACATTTTGAACGTACCTACCTACACATTCACAGATCATATTACTAAAGACATTTGCTGATCGTATTATAATCGCTGAATGAACTACGCAATAACATAGTGACGATGGTATGGCAGTATTTATGCAGAGACATTTAAAAATATGTAAATAACATTCTTTACGACTTGAGGAGAGCCGATTCGAATTAATGATATAAATATTTATTGATGTTATTGTATTTTTATTGTTATTACGAGATTCTGTCTCCTGTGAGGTCCATGTGTACGAAATAACTTTTTGTAAACATACTTGCACTTGTGTACTGTAGGTACCTTCGGTGCAAAAATCTTATGCTTCCTATGAAGTTTTTACTACACATACTACATATATATCAAAAATAACTACTAATTGCGTGTTTGACCACGAATAATGAATGATTCCGAAGTTATAGTATCTTATTTAAAACAATATTAGTTGAAAGTGCTTCAAGTTTTCCAGCTCCATAATTCAAATGTTCTGTATCTTACTTCTTGTATTATGTCTTGTGCAATGCATGTAACTTAAGCACAGATGAACAAAGGGATATATGTTTAAACCACCTTTTATTAGTTACTAATAAAAAGAGATGGAAAAGTGAAAACCTTTAACAGATAATGATGCTCGTCCGTCTATGTGAAAATCGTATATCAGTAATATATAGTTTAAAACCTTTAAACTCCATACAATATATTAAATCTTTTTATACTTATCACAGTCTAAAGTTTTCATACAAAAGCGTATTATATTTAAACAGAAAGAGGAGAGGTTATATTATATACGGCACTTATATTGAAATTACAAACACATTTCAATTTTATCTTTAGGTTTGTATAATAAAGTTTTAATTGAATAATTCATTTGAAAACGTAATAGTGTCCGGTATTACCGGGGAGATACCACGTAGAAGTTCATAATTCGCCTTGAAGCAATTCTTGTTTCCTTTAGAAAGGAGTCGTTGCTGCTTGCACTTACAACTGGGCTATGAGTTCATGGGTGTAGCAACGCATCTATGTACTACCTTATACAGGACTTCATTTCTGTATAAGGTTGTCCATGGATTGTTGCGACCATTGATATCAGGCTGTTGTCATGGGGGCTTAAACTTAACTAGCAATAAATCGGTAGTACGACTGTACGGATTTGGGAGCCGTAATCAGAGGGGGCAAATGCTCGTCAACTTCCTTGAGAAAGAAGGATTGTTCTTGATGAACTCTTTCTTCTAGAAACAACCTAAACGGAAGTGGAAGTGGCGAAGCTTCAACACTATGACAAGAAATGAGATAGACTTCATAATGACGGACAAGAGGCGAATATTTAAAGACGTCGCAGTGATCGCTAGGTTCAACACCGGAAGTGATCACCGGCCCACTCGTTTATTCTCAAGTCTAGTCACAAGTAATAAACGAATAAAATAGTAAATAAAAAGATCATTATGCATGAAACATCGTTATATTCAATCGACGATAACCCACTGCCATACATACTTTTACTGCAGGTGCAGCCTTAATCTATATAAGTACCTTTCTTTATCTACAAATATTATGGTGCATAGGTGAATATATCGATCCGTGATTCACATGATTCCTGATAGATGGTAGAGCGACAGTTCTACCGGGGAGGTACCACGGCCCTCCTCATAATCCGCTGTAAAGCATTACTTGTTGCAACATATCTGCATTCGACCTTAAATATGATTTTAGTCGTGTTTGTGGTTGTACGTAAATAACAAAAACATGATTCCTGGTTCGATTCCCGGCCCGATCTAAATGATGATTTAAGATTTTAGTTGTATTTTTAAGTGTAATCCTTTTGTGTGTTTGTCTATTCACGACCCAGATAATCTTGTTTGAGGTTAAGAGTATGCAAATGTTTCTGCACGCAACATACATTCCAATTATTTTTGTTTCACTGCTGGGTACTGTGTTTATCCATAACTGTAACCTGGAGGTTTAGAGCATATTCCACTACGTTACTTCATTGCTTATCAGTGGAGTTATTGTTTAGGGGTTAATGCGTAAATTTCACGTTTTGTAACCGTACATAGATCCTCCATCAATGACTGCCATCCATCAGTACAAAGCGAGAATCCTGGACACGGGAATGCGTATGAAATTTTACCACCAGCGGGCACCCATCCAACTCCCGACCGCGCCCGACGTTGCTTAATTTTAGATTATTTACGTTGTACAGATGTTACGGGGTTTATATTCGTATTACATTTAAGAAAAACTACCAAGTGTAGTCGAGTGTGTTTAAAGATAACGGATTTCTAATAACAAGACATACAAATCAATCAATGCCCTTATAAATGAGTATATCGGATATAGAGCAGTAGGAGATAGAAGGTGCGAGGACAAGGTCTTTAAGATGTTTGCTTCACAGTGCTATCTTATCTGCGTACTTACGGCCAGTGTTTACCTCTTTGTTGGTACTCCACTGTGTGACGGACAGCATTGAATTTCGAATTAATCTTTAAGAAAATTATTAGGTATTATTGTTGTATTATTTAATATTCTAGCCACTCGCATATTCAGTTTCAACTTTATGTTTATAACAGAAATTGATTATCTTTTTGTGATATTGATATTTCACGTATGCCTTGATGAGATCACTATTTTAGTAATAAGAATAGTTGTGTTATCGTTACTGTATGTCTCATACATATGGTTAAGTATACAATAAAGAAACTATGTATTGCATTGTATCACTTGATTTAATAGTGAAGCAGAACATTGTGAAGTGACCTGCATGCCTGAGATTTCTTCATAACGTCCTCAAATGTATGTGAAGTCTATTAATCCGCGCGTGTCCAGAATGTGGCCTGGCCCTTCTCATTTTGATATTTTTAGAGTAGTAGACAGCAGGTTTATTATTTATGAAATTGAGACTTCATATTTTTGAGGTTTATTATAGGTGTTGATAAAATTTATTGCATCGTGAAACTGTAAAGATATATCTATATCGGAAGATTGCAGAGCCAAAAAATGATGGCAAAGCATGACAAGCTTAAAATAAGTAGAACATTAAGCCTTAATCAATAAACTGTTTGTGTTCAATATATTTTTATAATAATTTGTCTGATTAAATTATCTTCTTTTAAAGTATAGAATCCACTGCTGGAGGTCTTTTCAAAGTACCGTACTATCATAGAGTGTTTCTATCAGATAAACGAATATTTTGACGCTGTAGGTCTTATGAAACAAAAACGTCCCGCAAGAAAGGATTTAAAAAAAAAAACTATTCCCTAAGAAAGTAAAAAGGATGAGCATTATTTGTTTGATAATTCTAAGCTTGGACTTGGAACACCATATTAAGACAGTCGAAAAGTATAATATTAATCAAAGTAACATGTTATTTGCTACCAGTATATAAATAAGTAATGGAGGCGTTTAAAATTTTGATAATTCGTATTGATAAATAATTAACTTTTTAATTTGCATGTTTTCTTAATACATTATAAAAAAAAACAAATATTAATTTAACCAGTAATTTACATAATATTCTTGATACATAATATGACTTTAAGTTTTTATCACATTTTTTGATTACTAAAGACATGTTACGTAAATCAAGTCACAGGGAAATGCAAGCAGGATTTTAAAAGTAGATAGTTCGTCTCAAATCAAAACTTAATCATAAGAAAAATATCCTTCAGAACGCACATCTGAAAGTAGGATAGAAACTCACTTTTTGTTACTTCAGCAATTTACCTGGATATCTACAATTACCCCACATCGCTGTAATAATAGTTCTGACACAAAAACTGGTAAATCAATTTTAAATTCATCGTTTTTCAGTGAGGCGTTGATTACGGACACGTACTTTTGTTGCGTATCTAGTTTTCTGTGTGAAAAACTACTCGGCTTTCAATAAGGCTTGTTATGTGATTATTGAGAAAGATCAGGGGCCCTTACCGACATGTTTTTAAGAACCTTTTGAAACCATCATGTATTAAAACCGTTTCATTGTTGCATAGTCTGTATCTAGTTACAGTTCTATGCTTGTGTTGATTTATATGGTTTTTAAAGAGTAAGAAACGGGCATGCAGGCCACCTGATGTTAAATGGTCACTGCAGCCCATGGACAACCACTTCCAATCTCAAATAGAACAGAAGTTATGTTTCAGGATGGACGCGGATGCCTTCCTACTCTTGAGGACTAAGATGGTCGCCTCTAATAATGTGTATCCGGCAACCACGCCTCCCCAAGCGAAACACAATAGATGAAGAACATGTTGCTTTACGGCGGGTTATGAGGGTGGCGGTGGTGCCGCCCCGGGAGAGCTCTAACGGCTCTACC
>DWON01006614.1:0-13709 GCA_018251015.1 Phocides pigmalion okeechobee
TACCATAGTTAAGCCGGGGTGCAACCCCGAGTTCAGGCCCGGGCAAAGAGGGTATACCTCGAGGCCCGTATTCCCCCCGCCCAAAGAGGCTGGGACGTCCCCGATGATGATGATGATTTGTATTCATTCTTACATTCACTCATTTATAAATTCATTCGATCACTCTTTTTACACTCTTTCTGGTCATAAATTCATCCGTTCATACGTTCTATCTGTCATTAATGAATTCATTTACGCACAATTTTACTCATAATTTGTTTCTGTTATGATTTCAGACCTTTTTTCATTTGTGCTACATTAATATTGATATATTAATTAATATGATCAATTGTTCATTTTCTCATTCGCTTTATTAATCTAATCCTTTGTTGGATAACTTATCAATATTCCATCCATTCATTTTTTTACTCAATCATACATTAACTACCTCATTTACATTAATTTCGTTAAATTGTTTATAAGTACATCCTTTCATTTAAACATTAATTTATTCACATTACTTTCATTAAAAATGTACGAACCTAGTGATATCTGTTGATGTACTAAACATACTGACATATAAATTATAGCTTATAATGTGCTGTTCTAGTTACAATAATTATTATAATATAATTTAATTAAACGATTTTTTATACACAAAAAGATTTCGTTTGGGTAAACATTGTCTGTATACAAAAATATCTCGAGCCGTTTCCGAGAAAGCCATTATAAAGTACCCATTATAGGATAATTAAGAAACAATTATATAGATATGTATACGTATATATTGGGATACAATGTTTCCTTGTGCTTTGTTATAGCATAAACCGAGATAAATGACTAAGCCTGAACTGCGATCTTGGCCAGGCATCTCATATTCATTTGCTACATGAATAATTAATTATACGAAAGTTTTAGGCATTTGAACATCTTATAAACAGTGTTTAAGTGCTTTAAACTTCGATATAATTTGCCAACTCTTGTTTGTTGGGTAGAGACTTATGCTCTATACATGCTTTTGTAAACTATGTCATCGGTGCCGTTGCCATACTTAGTTTAACTTTGAAACATATATTTATTCAGAGTTCGTATGACTTAGTTTGAATAGCTAGATAATTAGAATTTGAGATATTGTTTCATAACAGAAATTATGAGGGAGGCAGAATAATAGTAATTTAAATAATTAAAGTATAAATTATTATGATAATTTCTTTGTTCAGATCGTCGTGAGAACGTTACTCCAACTGTTGTTTTAGTTTTACCCCCATAAATGTTACGAACATATGTATTTGAAAAAAGTTACAAAATAAAATCAAAAGCGAATATGTTGTAAAAATTCACAAAGAGTTTGGGCAGCGACTCGCGCGTTTTTGAAAAAATTGAATTGACTGATACCTGATAATTATTCATTGAAATCGGCCTGCAGTTTGGTAATGAAAACTATACATCCTATTATGTATTAACAATTATTTTTAATCCAAATATTGTGGGTACATACATAAAAATTCAATAATAATAAATTATAAAACATATTAACATACATATTATTATTATTCATAACCTTTTCGTTGAAGCTTTTTGTACAATACAGCGAACTTCTACTACAACGAACTGATTTTGTCCCACACAAGCATTGGTATCAAATAAGAAATCTCTATATGCCAATGTGTTCTGTGGTATAAAACATTTCATCTACTAAATTTTAATGTACATATTTCATTTTATTTCTAAGGCGTTCGTTTAATTGTCTTTCTCAATTACTGGAACTCCCTCGGGCAATACTCGCCCTCATTAGCGGGAACGTAAAATTTATTTAGGTACCTTTTACTGAAATTAAAATCCACTAAATTTAATTGCGTGTACAATGATTTTTTAAACGATGTCGTTTGTCGGATTTGTGTATTGATTTTTTGTGATTCATTTTTATAAGATTAATTTTTTTCTTAAGGCATTTGTTATATATCGAAAGTTCTGCTTAATGAAGCGTTAGTTTTTTCATGATTATTATATTAATCACAATTATTATATTACAAAAGTGTCTTATTATATAATAGCATAACAAGACATATGTAGTTACTCGTATATGATATAAGGTAACAAGAACCGTATAACGTTAATAGTAAACAATGGTCTTTTAAGGCAGATTTGTTATGATTCAACTTTATAATATATTCATTATGTGTGATAAACTATACTACGCGTTTCCAATTTGTGATTTTTTACTCTTAAATTAAATTTATTTATATTAATATGGAACTCACCGCTACCGGGCACGTAGATGTTGAGGTACAGACAGTCTTCGCTTTGATTTGCGAGCAGCGGCACTGTGGTTTTGAGCTCGTTGTACAGACCCAGCGGCATTCTTGACAAAGCTGCTGTCCTGTGGACAAACATTATCATTTATTTTGTTGGAAAGTAGCAAACGAGCATGCAGACCATCTGATGCTAAATTGACGATTCTTTGAAATAAGTTATGCTACATGCTCGAATGATCTCTATATATTAAAGGGATCTAAAGACTACCAAATTATACTTAGCAAAGTTGGAGGACTGTGGGTTAAGCCAATTTGAGGGAAAATCCATGCCCAAAAGAAGAACATTAATGGGTTAATATTGAAAAATCCGACTTTGCTTTTGTCAGTGTAGTGCCGGTGAGAAAACTAGAGAGGAATATTTGAACGCGAATCTTGGAAGGATTAAAGAGAAGGTAAGGTAATTTCAAAGCTGTTTGCTTTTCTTCTGACGTTCCGCCTATAAAACATTTCTAACGAGACTATTAAAAATCGTGTCAAGAATGGCTTGGGAAATATTTTTAATGAGGGAAAGGGGATGGTACAAGAAGCACATTTTCTTTATTTATCTTGATCTCTTCCCTTGCTTGAGCACTTGAGTGGGCGTAACGCTGATATCTCTCTGCAGGTAGTAAAACATATTTATATAAAAGAAAAACAAGTTATTCTTCATCAAAGGTATTTCTTATGGGTTATCATATTACAATAAATGAAATTTAATTATCCTTATAATAATGAGATGTTATTTTTAGATGAACAAAGTAGCCACTATACGTCTTGTAAAGCTTTTAAAATTACAGTGAATTTAAGTTAAAGTTTTATGTGTAATAACAGAAATACAGAGAGAAAATTATATTTTTCTTTAAATAAATTGTAAAGATACTCAGACATGCTTTAATATTTTATGCATGAATTACTTGTTGGATATATCTGGATAACGCTGTGGGCAGACTGGGGCGAAGGCGTCGGCCAGCCGGGTGCCTGGCCAGGGCTGCAGCGGCGGCGGAGCGCCCAGTCGAGCCGGCTTCGAAGCGTACGGTACTCCCCGGAAAACCTCCACGGGTTCCAAACGACGGGATGCCGGCTCGATGATTATGCCGCGGATTGCTCCTGGATAAAAGAACAGAATTTAATACGATATCTTATTAATCGATCCATTGACTTCCCTCTGCTGGGTGCCAGATTCCTCTCAGAATGAGAAGAGTTCATAAAAAATCATATTAGCGCAAAGCACCTGATGCTAAGAAGCTGATGCAGAGCTTAGAGGTCCACATCCAACCTTAGCATAATTAAATTAGGTGATTTCTATATGCGTACTACTCCTAATAAGTAACACTGTTGCCTTATATGTAAGTGAGATAGCCCTTTTGTGCACTTTGTAGCCGTTTAAGCGTAAAACAATTCTTGTGTTTCCTTGAAAAGGAAAACTTTTTCAGTGAAACGCAAGAATTGTTATATACTAAAACGGCTATGGTGGTGGTAGTTGTTTGCAGCTATAGCTTTAAGACTTAGGCTCTAAGTGGATTTTTAACACGCGAGTATGGACGACAGAAGGCTCTTGCCATTGGATAGACTGATAGTGTACTACTTCTACGTAACGGTATTGTTATGCTCTCGTTTAGGTCATGTATAGGTAGGAATTATTCAGGCCTTGTGTAAAGGCGATGCACCCTTTCGCTGTTTATAAAAGGTAGGATGATAGGATGAACCAAAATATCAACAAAAATATAATTGAAAAGAACCAGTAGCATCATAAACAATGCTCCGTCTGGAAATAATAAAAGAACAACGTATACAACACTATATATAGCCTCCATGTAAGTAACCCTGTTCCATGTGAGTAATTCTTCAAACACATTACAAACGTGACAAATATGCCAACCGGCTTAGATCAGCGCAAATATTTGCGGTGTCACGCAAATCGATTGTGGCTTACAGGGGATCCGTGTCAATACCGCATTATTATTTTTGCATATTCATGACTTCCGCTGGATTTGTGTTTTTATGATATTGAATTACGAAAACGGGCGTGCGGCTCTTATCAGATAGACTGCTTCTACCCAACAGGAAGTGGTCACACTCTCATGGAACGTCGTGATTTAACTCCGTATAGAATGGTATTATCACTTGAAAGCTGTCACAGATATAGCCCATAGCAGGGCAGCGATATATCAATGTAATTGGGAGAAGCCTGGAACATACCAAGCTGTTTTAATGCGAATTAGTAGATGCAAATTTTACTCGTATTCTCAAATTCATACATTTTATTTCATTATAAAGTATTTACATACAATTAATAAATATCAAAAAAAAAAATCAGAGCAATCAGTTTATCAGTTTTGAGTGCCCTGTTGGCTAAAGTTGACGACAGAATAAAACCGGCGGAAAAGAAATCTCGATACTCTTTTTAAATCCGTCATCAAATCTTGCGGGTGAATATCGAACTCTTTGTACAATGTTTCAAAATTGTCATTTAAAATGGCTGAGTAGAGTAAGAATTGTCCTGGATTAAGTCTATCATATTTGTCATTTAATTTCGTTACGCATAAATTGGCAAGCTTAGCTCTACTTGAGCTATTTCCAAATGTTCGAATTTTTCTTACGAATGGGGCCATAAGTCGCTCAAGTTCAACAATCCCGTGCACTTAATATAAAAGTTCACAACTTCTTTCTTTATAGAAGGAATTTACAGCTGCCCTATTACTATTAAGTGTTTTTCCAGCCTGACATACTTTAAAAATCAACAGCTTATTAATACTACTTTTGTGAAGATGATCATTATTCTTAGACTGTATTTTTGCCATAATAATGTCAAATTATAATCATGTCTATAAGTAAAAAGAGGAAAGATAGTTTTTGGAATAAGAAGTAGTTCTTCCATTTAATTAGTTAGGCTAAGGAAGTATTACAGCCATCTCACAACTTTCCTTAAAGAATTGGCAAGTATTTGTATTGAAGAGATGTGGTTACCGTGTGATGCAGGCGACTTCTCTATGCTCAACTTTCGATATGCCTTTTTTAATATAAAAAATACTAACTATACTTACAAGTGTTAAACTGTACTATTCTACGGGGGTCGTTTTGTCCGCAGATACGAATAAAATCCTGTTTAAAATTAGTTATGGATGTCAGTCCGCTGCAGAACTACCGACTGTTCGACCAGGTAGGTACTACCGCCGCCCTGATGCAGCAACGTATCAACGTTCCAGCTCAGATAGGATGGTAGTCGTGTTTGTAGTTGTACGTAGATGTCTATAAGCTGCGACTCTTTAACATTAGGTGGTTTACATGCTCGTTTGCTACTGTTCTCACATAATAAAAATGTTTATTTCTATGGAGTTCACGCTCATTTACTACTTCTATTATTGACACAAGAACAAGAAAGTTAAAGCATCCATTGAAGGTTCTAATAAAGCATATAGTTACCAGATCAAAGCTTTTATGCACTGGAAAAATGAAAGCACCTGCAATATTGAATTAATTGATGTGTCTCAAAACATACGCAAGTGAATTGAAATTACCTTCATAATCTATTTCAGGCAGCTTACGTAGAAGTTTAGTTACCTCTCCGTTATACTTCCGGCAGTTGGGCAATAGTTCAGTTTCAATAGTCGGATAGTTGGTACGATATTGGGTGCTTTAGTTTCTACTCTATATTCATAAGCCTAGTTTCAAAGTCCAGGAATATTAACAGGTTATTTGATTATAAACAAATGTCTGTTCCGTGCTGGTCTAAATGTTTCTTCAGTAATTATTTTCGCGAATGGTAAATATGTTGGCGAAGCGTTGAATTCAAGAGATGGGAAGCAATGTTTTTGTGAACTAATTTTCCGACTGAATTTAGCAGCACATATAAACAAGAGCAGTATCTACGGAAAAATATTGCATTTGTGACGAATGACATTGGGTGGAATACCTTAAAATTTTGACCCAATTGACTACCCGTGTGCCAGATCCCACATCAGTAGAATTGGATTACATTTATATTTTGAGACTGGCTGTTTATATTTTTTGTCGTTGCATGGTGTACTCTAAAACCTACCCTTAGTATAGGATAGGTTAACCTTTTGTTACGTTACCTACCCCTACGTTGCTCTAAATTCTAGTGTAGGTGTATACGAGCCAAAAATACGTTGTTTATAATTACTGATATCTACGATACATAAGGTATAAAATAGTGTAAGCAAAAATTGCAATGGTGTTGGCCGAATAGTTGGCACAATATTGGGCGTCGGAGTTTGAACTCTCCGCGTAATCTAGGTGCTCTGGGGAATTAACGGGACCAGAAGGATTACTAGCTAACCGAGAAACGTTCGACTGAAAAGCTTAAGCATGGACTAAATGTGGGAACTTGAGAAATACTAAGGCGAGAGAGTATGTAATAATACAATACTGTTTAATTAAAGTACATTATGTAATAAGATACAGGTAAAAACTTGGTAGCAAGTGCTAATATAAGAAGCAACTACATTTAAATGGTATGAAAGTTAACACTTAAATAAATATTTTTGAACTTCAAACAACTGCCACTGCTCCGGTACACGCCCGAGAGAAGAAACAAAAGAAAGTCTGCATGTTTGTGAATGTATCTTTAATGCAAATGAGATAATTGTTAGAAATGTTTCATATAACATATTTATTATATAGTCGTAATATGAATGATTGTGGAGTTGTCATACAAAGCAGGCCATATACATACATGAGGGTAGACAGACGTACGAAAGGAATTAACGGGGTTTATTTTTTAGTAATTTTAAATCCTCAAAATATTGCTTGTCTATGGAGTAAAAGTTTAGATATTTATTCAAAAACAGGCTTTTAACAAAATAGAAAATATATCAAAATAATGATTTCCTATGATTTAAAACAAATATCGTTGAATTTATACATTTCACTATGTAACGGATTCTCTAGATTTAAATTTTAGTAATTGTTGATATTTTGAAATATTTGCATGGATCATAGTAACGGCTAAACTCGCAATAGCGGCAATTAAAGTAGCTATACTGATCAGTACCTGTTACATAGTAAAATGGAACAATAATTTCAGTAACAAAAATATAGGTAGAACAATGAATCGAGCTAAAGTACCAATTTTACTTTGAGATGCATCTCATTCAAATTACTCAAATCTCAACAATTATTAATTTGTGTTGCCCCAACCTAGACCCTTTGTAATACAAACGAAACGATGTCATTTGCCGCAATATCCCGGAATTGTGACCCCAGCGCGATTGGATTGTTCTGGGATGATTCGGGATCATAGCGGAATTAAACCCAAAACCCAACCCCGATTTCCCGGACGATCAGCTAACAGAACAGGTGGATTATCCAAAACGCAGGCAATTCCACAGTTTGTATAACATATTCATCATATATGAATTATTAATTACGTGGCCAGATATTGCTCTACAGGTGATCCCTCTATGAATTATGTCAAGGTTCGAGTATAATTTATACAGGACGGGTAATAGATTTTCAAGCTTATTCTCATTATAAATCCCACCTATATTTCTTTACCAAGATCATAAACTGTTTATGATATATCGCACAAATTCTAAAAAGAAAAGAAAAGTTTAACTATCATCTTTCAGAGTTCACTGTAGTTCTATGCCCACTGGAATAAGCTGAGTGAACTTCGTTTCACATAGGAAATATGCCATATACGGACGAATACATAAATACGTTTTGAAACAATATTTACAATTAGATTTCACTACGTGTAGTTTTATTATTCATATACCTATTTCATATAAATATAATATGCGGAAAATATAGTACATAAAAAATGCACTGAATATATATCTATCTGTGTTGAAAAAATACGTTGTCAACGTAACAATTTGAAGTGAGATCACACAAAACAAAATCTACTGTGAAGGCCTTCTTGTGTTACGGTTAGAGACGCGTTTGCCGGCTACACTAAAAGCGAAGCGATCGTCTTAGTCCACAGAAACATATCTACGTACGATCTCAGATAGGTCTGGCTAACGTTAGGTAGTCCCTGTAGCTCATTGATATCCACATACAAAGTAGTTTGGTTCTATCTGAGGTCTTACGTAGAAGCGTTGTTACTCCTGAACATTAAGACAGTTGCTTCGCTTATAATCGTAGCTAAGTACGCTAGCTACGAGATTAGTACAACATTGCTTTATGGAGGAAAATGTAACTGTCTTCTAAGTGTAGTCTCTTGTGTTTAGTTTAAGGCCTACACCAGCCGTGGGGCGACGAGTTTGGTACAGTCGTCATCATCCCCGCCTCTTTGGGCGGGAGAATATGGGTCTCGAGGTAAATCCTTTTTACTCGGGCCTGAACTCCGTTGCACCCCGGCTTAACTATAATAGGCTTCACCCACTGTTAAGTGGGGGAAATCGGGATAATCAATCCGGCACGCTCAACTCCCGCTGCGTCTGTCGACCGCCAGTTGGTTCTTCCCGACGCTGGCGAGTGGTACAGCCCGCGGACGCATGTACAGTATGAATGTGCGGATGCACGTGTTACCTGCGTGCGTGTGCACGATGCGCGAGCTGTAGCGGGGCCCTGCGGCCGCCAGCACTGCCAGCGCTAGCGTCGCGCACCACGCCGTCCGCGCGCACTCCATGCGCCATCACGCGACGATTGGCTGCAACAATCGGTACCAAATAAAATTTTTGTAAGTTTGTCCTTTAAAACTAAAATGACTTCGGCAGTGACCACGAGCCATGCAACTGGTTCGAAGTATCGCCAATTAAAAATCGTCGGAGGTCAAATAGTATAGATAAAAAATATTGTTTACTGGATTTCACCGCTTTGCCCACGAAACAGTCGATATTACGAATCATCTTTCAAGCCCTGGTAACCTCCTTAGGGACTCAGTTTTATATATAAGTAAAATCCTTTCTTAGTGAACATTTATGCTTTACTAAAGAACCAAATATAAAAACCCCGTATTTGTAACCCTTATTCAAAGTAATAATTTCTCCATAGTAAATGGCATCCCCTATTTCAATCCCTTCATGTCTCATGCCATAGAAAAGGTTGCCTACATCCGTTTCCAAGGTCTAAGCTATTTCAATGTTACAATGCATTGAAATCGGTTTAGGCGTATAAACACACACATTCGCATTTATAATATTAGTAGAATTTGATACAATAAAACACTGGAACGACAATTATAACTACAACGTAAAAAGCTGAACAAGCTTTTCCTAGATTCTTATACAATAATATGAACATTGTTCAGATTATGTTTCATTACATAACAGTCTCAGTGTATTTTTCACTTACTACACAACAATATTACTATATATCGTTTTCGTTATCCAACTTTGTAACATTTTTTTCTTGAGCGTATTTGCTGTTTCCCGACAGCCTGGATAATGGCATGTATTATTAAAAATAGCATTTTTTTTTCACATTCACTGCTCCACACTAAGATTGTCTATATACATATTTATATTGTGGGTACCACTGACACACAGAAAGACACTTCCAAGACCAGACCCCGAACAGAACTCAATTCTTGATTTAGATGATTTCCCTGGCGATTTAATTTGGAAACGAGTCATTGACCGGTATGATCGCCGCCGTGGCAGTAGCAAATAAAGTTTCAAAAGTACTAAAATTCTTTGACTAATAAATCTGACGTTACTGTAATGTCAATGCGTAGAATTATTACCAGATATTAATAAAAAAGTAATGTAGAATTATTATAATACCTAAACTACTGAGTCATGGCGTAAGTTGCGATCATAATTTTGAAAGTAATTGCTTCCCGCGACTTCGTTTAAGTTTCGACTTCCACTTCAATTATCGGGTTTTATAGGATTTCTAATAGTTAATTAAACATTGACATAACTTTTTATAAAGCGACTGAAATGACAAAGACGGTAGAGAAAAACGCAGGAAAATAGATTAAGCCGTTTCTGAGATTAGTGCGTTCAAACACACTGACAAACAATCCAAAATATTAACAACTAATGTGGCGAGTTCTATTGCATTAATAAACGCCCTTTATAATAGTATTTCATAAATATGTTCAATGTACACAGCGATCAGTTTCAATTTTATTATTTTATGGATAGATAGACTTAGATAAGCTATATGATTTGAAACTAATATCATCGCGGAAATTGTATATTGTATTATGTAATGGGTTTAACAAAAACATTAACAATTTTTGATTACCTATATTTTAAACCAGAACAGCTAAGCAGAACAGTATTTAGTAAAATGTGTATAAAGATGAGTTGTATTTTCGAGGAAAGGAAAGGGATTTACATGAAGGCCGAAAGTTTTTGTGTTCACTCTTGAATAAAATACTGTAATCCATATGAATACAGTAGATTAAGCCCGTTTTAGGAATGTAGCGGTTTTCAGAAACTGTTAAGTACTGTGTCCCCGTTAGCAATACTATAAGAATAGCACAGCTTTACGAGAAATTCTAATTAAATATGAACTAGAATGCAATCCTTTGTTTCCAGTTCCACCTGTGTTGCACCGTTCAAAGCTAAATTCACTTGTTCGTTAATGAGAACCCTCATTCCAGAAGGTTTGCCACAGACACCTGTTAAAATAAGCCTTTGTTTGGAAGTTAAACAACAAACAGCAACAAGCACTGTGATTGTCGTACACATGTCGTGTGAAGTGTCTCTTTACGTAACGGGTTCGTTTAAGTCGATTGTCCCATTTATTTTTGCATTTGCTTCCTTACTTACTTACTTCAAATCGTCAGTACATGTAAAAAGTATGTATTTTAACATATTTTTATGTCTAAAGAGTAGTGAACGAGCGTATAGGCAACCTATTAAATGGTCTCAGAAGCCCACGGATATCCACGTCCACCCTTAAACAAGACTGACGTTGTACATAAATACGTTCTCTTTAGGATTGAGATCGTTTCGTTTGTAAGTGTAATACAATATACAAGCATTGTTTTACGGTGGATTATACCTCCTCGATTCAACTGTAGTTCTACCACTTGCACATACATATTCTCATAAAAAGCCTTAATGGAACTTTCAAACCTACGCCATTACAGAATGTCAGCTCTCGGCGAAAATGGTGAATTTTGCAAAAAAGAATCTTCTGAAATCGATGTTTACGTTTTCCGTTTTTTAATTCATACAAGCATCAATTTCAAAATACGAAACATTTTTACAAGCATCAATTTTCAAGATAAAACCGGTGAAATTAATCTCTAACTATTTCATTTATTCGAGTCGTAACTCTCTCAAAAGCGATTTTATTTCGCAGGCAATCCAAAAGAAAATATCGTATTTCGCGTAAAGTATTATTACAGCTATTTCAGTAAATTTATTTTTCACGGACTGATTTACAATCTTGGGAGTCAAGTTTTGTTAAAGGTACCATTTCTTTGAAGAATTGTTATTTAACCGAGAAAAGTTGCTCACAACCACTTTTACATAGGAAAAGGCACTTACTTCACTTACATATTTCTTTCTTGCTATAATAGATTTCTTCTATATTAACTGTCGTGGAAAATGTCAACCGATTTTATTTGTATTATTTTCAAGACATAATTTACTATTCGTGGTATTTTTTAAAAATCAGTGATTTTTTTTTGTTCATCCATTGGGTGGTCAACTTATGTTCTGATGTTTTAATGTTAAATACAAATTTACCAGACAGTGTCATATTAATATTGTTATAATTATTTTATTAATTTTAAAGGTGCGGTTAACAATATGACCAAGTCATCGTTTGAACGCAACTAGCAACTACTAGGTGGATTTCTGCAGATAGCCTCATTAAATAATTGGCCAGCCTAAAATGGCGATACATAGTGACCCGCGCGAACCACTCAGAGAGAAAACACCATCGCTGCAATCAACCTACGCGTGATAACGGGCCGATGAATGTGAAAGTTGCGATAATTGTCCCAGATTCTACAGTCCCCGGAACTTAAGGGCACAGTAAGAAGGAGGTGAAAAATTAATCAGTAAAAACTAACCTTAACCTTTATCCTAGATCTGGGAGTATTTCCACTTTACAAAAAGAGTAACCTACCAACAAACAACCAAACCAACAACAACCTTCCCGATTTGATTGATTTACAATTATAGTCAAATTTAGTAACATTCAAGAAACTTCTGGACAGTGGACTGACGAACTGATCCCTCAAAATTGCTTCACCTTGAAAGTGGACATTCACGGTGCTTCGCAGCCTACACCGTAAATGGCGTAACGCCGTAAGGAAAATAGTTATCCATTACATACGCCATAAGGAAAGAATAATCGTTGTTCAGTAAATCATGAACAGTCGGCAACTAACTTCGGGCGCGGTCTAAAATTGGTAGGGTGACCACCGTACTTCGGAGGGCATTATAAGTAATCAGTCTAGTATCATCAAGGGTTGCGATGATCATTACAATAATTACTGCTTATTTTTTAAATAGTTATTATGCACTGTACCTAACTTACTGTTGATTTAAAATGGAATCATTTGTTGTATTGGTATGCGTACAATCTGTGAAATGTTTTCTACAAAGAGATTTCGTTACAAGCCGTCAGCCACAGACACTTCTGCACCGATACAAACTTTCGGATCTTCTACAATAGTCGACATAAAGAATACTCAATAGAGGACGTCGACTATACAGTATCCTTTTCGCCTAGTTAGAAAACTAGTCGCAAGATATTCAATAGCCTTCTCGAAACTTGGATATAGAGGGCATGAGTAGGTGAAGTCTTTTATGAAACTTCCACTTTGTATTTATAGGATACTTGCACAACTGGTTTATTACATTATTCCTTTTTCCAGACTTTTAAAGGACGACATTGGAGTTTAGTTTTGTATAAAACATGTTCTTTACATTTTATAATAGTTTAAAATATTTCTAAGCAAATGAGTTTTTAAGGAGAAAATAACTCTGTCCTGAATCTGGGTGTCTAACGCCGGTTGTAGTCTCGTAAAGAAAGTGACAACCATTTTTGGAACTGTTATAAAATAAGAATATCGTATGAGGTGTGTTTTTATCCAAAATCAGTTAACATTTTAAAGCTATTTCGTGGAAACTGTCTACTGTAAATACATGTAAAAGCATAAGTAGAAAGTTATCGAAACGATATACTTATGATAAAATGTTTGAACGCGCACCATGTTTAGCCTTCTCGTGTAAACGTTTGCAATTTATTATGTCTACCGCAATATGCTCTCGATAGCTGCGAGGCAAAGAAGAATAGAGAAAATATTGGAATAATCACCCTCTTGAACTAGGTCGCAACAACAGACGTTCACAGAACTAATGTTGATCTCTCGTAAGTTCTCTAGAACCGCATTAGCACTTAATATGTCCGTTTGTCCGAACATGCTTAACTTATTTTTATAGGTGTAGATATATATTTTTTTTTATTATGAAAGAGTAAGAAACGGGCATGCAGGCCACCTGATGGTAAGTGGTGACTGCAGCCCATGGACAACCACGTCCAATCTCAAAT
>DWON01006615.1:0-13708 GCA_018251015.1 Phocides pigmalion okeechobee
CACTTAATTTCAATGAACATCTTAGAAGATATGACAATAACTATTCCACGCGGACGAAGTCGCGGGCACAGCTAGTACTCAATAAAAACTAACAATCGAGATTGTAATTGATTTGCACTTTTCTTTCTGACCTGGCGTTTATGTAACGGTTCTTATGGTTGCGAATGGTATCCGTATAGATTTATGTAACTGTTGAAGTTATTTGATTCCAACGACTCATCATCTTCAAAACGATTGCTTGGTCTTCTGTAGAGTGGATGGTATTGCCGTATTTTATATGCAAAACCGCATTCATACGTTTAAATGCAGCAAAAATCTGTCATGACGCATATGTTAAGGTTGGAAAAATCTAGTGTCCAGGTGAACTTACCGCCGAGGCAAACATATTAGTCCTCAGAAGTAACAACACATACATATATTTATGGGTTGTTGATAATAACGATGAAAATAAAAATCTGTCGATACAAAAACGACGTAGAAGAAAAAATATAAATCTGTGTAAGAACCATAGAGTAAAATGCTCGAAACAGGTTAAATTACACAATCGGAATGTTCTGGTGCTTAGATACTATTATAACGACCTCATCTGCATTATCTTAAGTATATTTCTAAGTCCATGCTGCGAAGGGCTCGTTAAATGAAACCGGTACCTATTTGGTAGTTACCGGTAACAGAAGAGCGACTTCACTTTGTGTAACCTTTAGTTACAATTTTTTTACACTTGTCATATTGTAATAATTACCTTCTTGATAATGTTTAATGCATCCGCAAATTGCAGATTTATCAAAAGACGAAAAACAAATTATGTTTTTTCAATTTCATTTTATAATTATAATGTTATTTTTACTTTATGGCATTTTATTTATACTTTTAATTTTGCTGCAATTCTTACTTTTTGGTCCTTATTTTATACAATTTTTTTCAGTTAATAATCTACTCTTGAGCTATTTTTATTTTTTTTATTTTATTTTTTACTCTTGAGATATCTATATCTATATATATGATATGTATATCTATATATATGATATCTATATCTATAGATATAAAAACTGCAACTGATCGCTGTCTGTATATGCCAAATATATTTAGAAATTCATAATGGGTGCCTTTATATACGCAAGAGGACCCGAAATAATGTTTTTTCGTTTTGCTTGTTTGTCTGTACGTCTGTATGTTTGTGCACGCCAATATCAGACGGCTTATCCGATTTGAATGCAATTTTCAAGATTATATTGTGAATGGTTTTACTTAACCTTTAGTGCTTTTTCATTTAAATCGGTAAACAAGTAACACAGGCACATAGTCAAGAGCTCGTTTTAAAATAAACCGTTTTTATAATGAGAAACATGGAAAGACATTACGTAACTCTTAATGATACGTCAATCAAAAATTCGTTATTCAGGTGCCTATTGACAATTGCACTTTGATGCCACCATTAGATGAACGGAACGTTTGAAAATGTTGCCTATAGTAGTAAGAAAATTAGAAAGCTTCGAAAGTGTATGACATTATGCGTAATATTTGTAATGCTTGTTGAATGTGCATTTCGTTTTCTTGTAAAAAGTATATTACCTGAGTAGTTGCAGCTGAATCATCTCAGCGTGACGCACCCAGGGTTCTAGAAAATATTCTGTCTGTATTTGAACAGTTATTGCACGTTACATGAATCGTATCTTTTTCGCATTAGCTCGTTGGGTGGCTCAATTATTCTTTTTCCATTGCGAAACTCACGAAAGATTGAAGATATCGAACCTGGACTTCGATTATATGGTGTACTTATGAGACGTGAAGAAGCTTCCGTCTCATGTATTTCATAAACGCTTTGTAATAAGATTTTTCAAAGGAATTTTCAATTTTCCCTGCTGTGTACACAACTGTACACACCTGTGTGTACGTGCAAATCTGTTGTACTTACTGCGAATAAATAAACAAAGAAAATTTAATCTAAACTGGTTTGTTACGCGAAAGTTTCCGAGTTTAATTCTAAATGTTTCGGTTAACCAAGTTTGATCCCTTCTTCTCGTAGATATATTTCTATATCTGTAAGTAATTTTGTAAATATTATCATTTCTAAAAAAGCACACCTCTGTGATGTACGTATATGGTACTGTGATATACGTACAAATCTGTACGCATTACGGGCGAACACAAGTGCTGTGTTTACGTCGGTGCTAGAAGACTGCGGGTGGAAATTACATCTATGTCTAACGTCATGTATTCGTGGATGCTACGCGGTTGCTAAAAAACACTATATTTTTGTGAATTGTCGGCGCATCTCCTGTCTAGAGAATAGAGCTTCAGTTTATTGCCGCCTCCCGCAACGCTGACACGATGTAATATATGAGCCCGGTAATCGAAGTGTTAAAAAAGGATTGTTTAAGATCCTTGTTGTTTCACACATTATACATGTATGTCTGCGTGGCTTATATTGAGTTCAATATAGCCTGTTTCGTTACACAAGAAGGATATCTCTGAGATTGTTCGCTTCATCGAATTATGTATACTTTTTGTACATAAGCTATGAAGTATTATATCCTCATACCATAAAAAATAAGTGTAGTGTGAATTAATAGTTTTTTTATACAATGCAGCGCATCTTTTTGTAACATACTAAGATAATTATAGTCGTTTTATTGTTCGTGTAACTGGCGCCCTTCTTTCTGACATTACGTAATCAAATGGACGTAATTTAAAAATACCTGTTAACCCTGAAGGTTTGTGATTCGGATTATGAAAGACTATGAAATCTGTTTTCTCCATTCCAAAAATATCGTACAAATCAAGTTGCAACATTCTTCGCAGGTTTGACATGTGTTTTATTTTTATCGTTGCATTATTTTCAACGTGTTAATATTTACCTTCACCCGTTAGTTTATCTATTGCCTTTTGATACGCAACAAAATATAACTCAATGTGTATATATATCAATTAGTGACCCGGCCCAGCATCGTTCGGGTAATAGTTTATATTTACTTACATTATTTTTCTTTCATACAAGCGTCCAGTCATTACCTAATTCCGAAACTAACAAATAGAAACATCAAATTTCAACGACGACCCAATTACTATATTGAATTTAACTATGTAATTTCTCGCCCAATTTACAAAGAAACTAACTTATTATGTTCTAAAACCCTCTTTAAGAAATCACCCTACCTGTAGTTGAAAACTGTAAGAAAATCCGTCCAGCACTTTTTGTGTTTATCGCGAATAGACAGACGCGACGGGGGACTTTGTTTTATATTATTTATACAAGAGGAAGGTGACTAACAAAATCTAAATATTAGAGCACAGCCGAAACCGTTCAACCCTGTTAATTATCCTTTTTATGTATATTATTCAATCTATTGAGTTTTGTGTATTTATATCTTAAAAAAGATAAAAATGTTTGAGTTATGCTTCATGATGCAAATATTATTTTGTTTACTTGGCTTTGTATGTTATTTGGGTTCACTCTTGGTTTTGTTTTTATGACTTGCAAAAAGATTAGAGAGACAGGTCAAAATTAACGAAATCAAGGATGCTCCCATTAGGGTTTGAGGTTGGGCGTATGTATATGTCACGGGTTGTAGAGATCATTTAACATCAGTTAACTTACTACTATTTATTAACCACTTTTCCAACATATAAACATTATTCTACATCATTGCCATTATTAGTGTCAAGCTATATATTTTTAAATATAGCATTCCATGCACATATATCTTTGTATAATTTTATGGTTCTACTTTGTTGGAACCTCGCTACTTGAAGGTTACGCTAGTACGTCAGACATGATTACTATGTTTGGTGTCGAGTTTGGTTCGGAATTAGGTCACCGTTTAATTCATTTGGGTGTCAGTCGATGGCTTACTGGTGGCACTATTTAATCGGGAAGGTACCACCGATCTAATCCGCCGAAACAACTCTTGTTTGTGTTGGAGAAGTGTGATTATCGACTACACTTAACGAGACGACTACATATTTAAAGGAAAGCCAAAAATAATTATACTGTCATATAAATTTTACATCTTCCATTTTGTCTTCTTAAGGTTGGAATTTCCAAAAATCCTTTTTTTGTATTCGTTTACGTTTTCAAATTCAATTTTATTTTATTGTAAGGTTTTTACATACATTTCATGAATCTCAAGGGACAATGTCAAGTCAGTACACCGGCTTTAACACGCCCGGTTTGCTAGGTTTGGCTGGAAGAACAAGGTCTGCGGAAATATTTTATATGTACAGAATTTACGAATTTTAGGTTCGTTGGCTTCAACTCTGTTAATATTTAGATCAATCAGCCACCTTCATGTGTAACGATAAGCATATAATAAAGAGATAATTCCTTCATTTAATCGATCAAAATCAAGTACAATCAAGCTTATAGTTTATCGTACGCCATCGTAATTACAATATAGATTAGTTGCGTATTCCTACAATGTTAGTACAACAGTACTTAGAATCTATTAATGACTACCGTTATAATAACGATGTGCAACGACATACCAATCTACATACGACAGAAGTTTGCTACTTTCACCATTTCAATTTCATAATAACTACAATTATAGTTTTATTTTCTGAGCTGTCTTGCGCAAAACTTAAGTGTATTATTAGAATTGCACGTTATACAATTTTCATTTGTGAAAATTGCACATGAATATTCCTACGTTAGATTTAGGTTTAAAGAACTTTATTTCTTATAAAAACATTACAGTTTCACATATAATGAGATACACAGATTTATTAATACATTTGTGTTTATTTACTTTTGCCTGTAGGCTGCTATGTCAGTACACATTGTTACATTATATTCAAGTGTAGATATTTTTTAATTTCATTTTTAAATATCTTTAACGTTTTACATTCTTTTATGTGGTTTGGTAACTTGTTATATAACTGTATTCTTTCAAACAAAATAGTTTTGCTTCCATAGGACGTCCGCACTTTTGGTAATTGTATTTTGTGATCGTTTCTTAGTTTATGACTGACATTTCTTATGTAATTGTAAATTTGATTTGGACTATTATTGAACTAGTGGCAATATTTCTAATAAGTACGCAAGTGAAGTAAATGTAAAGGTTTCGGAGATAGATTCATAAATTTAGATTTTTTATATAATTGTACTGTGGGGTCAAATATGGATAATGAAATTATACTTTAATAATCTTATTTTGAGTTCTTTGTAATTTGTTTGTGAAAGTTGTTTGCTATAACTGTAAGGAGTTAAAACAGATAATTGGATAAAATAGGGCTGTATGATTTATTGTAATGTAATGTTACATCTTTTTCTGCTCAAGCAAACCAGCAGTCAAAAGCTAGTGTGTAAATAAACATCAACAAATCGTATTTTTTGTAAGAGTTTCCAAAGTTGGAGAAGTTTTGTCAGCATCAGCCACGGACAGTGGCGTCGGCATTAAGATCTGTTTAGAAATATCTCTTCAGTTTGCAATATTCAGTGCCTTTCGAGTAATAAGCAAAACATTGCTGGACGGTTTACCCAATAGTCATTAAGATCGTATGAAACATTTGTACAATCTCTGCGATAAATATGAGACTGCATGAAGTGTTTTTATTCGTATATAATTCTTACTATACGAGATTTCACCCGAAGCTTCGCTCGCGTCGAAGCCCTTAAGGAAATATCATAGATCATTGCAGCGGGTAATAACTGTAACAACTGTTCATTAAGTGTATGTAAATACCTTACAATGAAATAAAATATTTAAATTTGAATTTGAATTTGAACAACCTAACCTAACCTAACCTCAAAAAATTTAAATTATTTTATAAGTGACACAACAAAATACATGAAATATATAAAAAAAATTGAGACAGCTATAGTCAATAAGATATTAAATTGAAGGCTTTGGGGATTCAATTTTTTTAATTAACAAACAATCATGTCTGTCAAAACATTTTTTTGAAAAAAAAAAGATCCGTGGGGTCCGAGTGCCAAAAGATTCTTCAAACAATTAGTCCTATGCTTGAACCAAGCCGCCGTTGACAAGAGGACTGGGTCATATCTCGCGCAAACAATTAAGATCGCTATTCAACGCGCGGCTAACATTCGTGTCACCATGCCGCATGGGCACGGACTCCCTTTAGATTGTTCAGGATAGGCTTTTATTATAATTAGTTTTAAGATTTTCATCATTCTAAAAAATGTAAATATAATGTTATTGTAGAACTTTAACAACTATTAAATTGAAGGCATTTTAAGTATACTCTAAAGATAATATTTGACCAAGAGCATATTCATTCCAATTTCAGAATTGGCGACCTCTTGCTTCAAACCAACCAGACCGGAATTTAATCGTTGCCACATCAAATCTTAATTACGACAATGTTGCAAGCTGCACAATTGAAGTGAAGCTTGTTGAGTTAATACATAGCCAAGTGCAAATATAGGTTTTGAAAGTTTCAATTGGATAGTGCGGAGACATTGCAAAATAAAAATAAACCAGAACGACCTTGTGTAGCTGGTATAAAATAAAAAATGGCCACGTGCGTGTCAGATTCGCTCACGATGGTTCCGTGCCACAATGTTTTTTAATTGAGAAGAGTAGCAAACGGGCATGCAAACCACCTAATGTTAAGTAGTTGCAACCCATACGACTAAAATGCTATTTGAGCTCGAACGTAGATACGTTGCTATTCCTGAGGACTAAGATGATCACCTCGCCTCAAAGCCTCGTCAGGGATAAGATAAGCCCCATAAACATTGATGTCGGACATTCAGGCAGAACAACAACCGACAAACATAATTATGCATGGGTACGGACTCTGTTTACGTTAGGCTTTTAGTTTAATTTCTTTTAATATTTTATTAATTATATTAAATATTGGATTACTAAAAAATATTGCTTTCAATTTTGAATAAGTACGTATTTATTCCTTATGGATACGTTCCGGTTCTCTATTTCATATGACTCAGTATACGTACCTACCGAACTTGAGTATTTTTATACAGTGGTTTGGACGGACAGATCACAGTGTCATCGTACTAATTTAAAAGACCATAACTTTCAAAAACGATATTTGAGATCTTGAGGTTTCCGCTTTATGGACGTACGGAACCCAAAAAGACATAAATATTTTAAAATGAAAATAGTAGTAGGGAATTAGAAAATCTTAATAAACCCGTGCGTACTGACGATAAAATCTTGAATTTCATTATGATATATTAAAAGCACGTATTGCTATATAGCATTAAAATGAAATAAACATACGTAAACAATGAATAGTTCAATTTAAATTATAATTATAATTAATCAGTCTTAACATAAAGTCTTGTGATTAATGTGGGCGTAGATAAATAAATGTTCATATTATTTCATGTTACTCCTTAGTTATTTGTCGATTGTGTGCAATAGATCTAATCCATCAGCAGCTCACTCGAGTGCTATTAGCGTCACTCCACACCGCGACGAGACGTTTTCTATTTTTTTCATACATAATACTTTCTCCGTTCTCGATCGACTGGCCCTTTTTATTTTATTTTATATTTTGTTTTGTACAATTACGTAAAGTTATAGTTACTATATAATGGCTGTTTGGAAATAACATTTTTTACAACGCTTGTGTGATCTTGTACAATAGGAACATAATTTAAAAAATAATGTAAATTACGGTCCACGTTCTACACGACAACTCGTGACTATTTTCTTTTTCGTAAACCATTAAACTTTGAATTATTATAAGAATTATACTGAAGTTGGAACTCGGATATACATCGTCGAGAAATTATAATTATTGGTATTATTTTAGTAATATTTGTAATTACCCAAATATTGATAAATGAACACGAAAACTGTTGCGCAAGTCATTGTTTACATATTTTCGCGCTCAAACAGGCATTGACGATCTCTAGGATGATAGGATTACAATGTTGTTATTATCAGGTGTTAGAACTGTAGCCTTATTTATATAAATTAATAATTTGTTTTCTACCCACGCCTATCAAATTATTTGTCTTGTATTTGTAGTAAGTATATTAAAATACATAGAAGGTATCTAAGATTTTTAAATTTTATTTTCAGTTTTTAGGAAACAGTTACAGCATTCCCACGTGGAAAAGTGACTGCAATCCTCTATACGAGATATTAACCAGCTCTCTTGTCACCGATAGCGTCGACAATTGTTTGAAAAAACTATGTATTTTTTGATACTTTCTATTATGTAATAAAAAAATTAAACCTATTCCCGACCAAGCAACAAATATGAATTCTTCTTTATGGGAGGACTATCCTGTGATTTTAAGAGCTGGTGGAAGCAGGGGAAAGACCATTTTGATTAAAGTGTCAAAGTCTCGCTTCAAAATGTAACCGGCAACGCACCTCCCCAACAGAAACACAAATTATACTTTACGGCGGATAATAAGGGCGTCGGTGGTACCTCCCCAGACGAACTATAGTTCTCCCACCTTTATATACATAGGATATGTTTGAAAAAGGTTTATTGAAAGTTTATCTATTCATTAATATCGAAGTATGAAAATAATCATGTAAGTATTGATTACATAATCATAAAATTTTTTTAATCACATCAGCTTATCTCAATAGGTACAATATAAAATACCTACCCATGTATATTAAGCGCTGATACTGGCACAAACAGTAGGTATCTAAATGAGCTAGGACTATTAACAATAACAGTAGGGGAAGTACTACCGTCGCCACTTATGATCCACGGTGAACCAAGTGCTACACTAATAACACGATCCTAATCTTTAGAATTAGCCATGGAAACTTAGAAAGGGCTCCCGGTCTACTTGAGGTTGGATGTAGTCACTTAACACTTTCTCTGCCGTATACAACATTGCTATGAATTACTTGTCGCAACACGCTTGCGGCTTGTACACCTGTGTTGTACATACAAATCTGTATGGATTACGGGCGAACAAGTGTCGTATTTACGTCGGCGCTACAAGATTGCGGGCGGACACGTCTGTGTATTCGTAAGTGCTACACGGATGATAAAGATACATCTTCAGTCTAAAGGATACAGCTCCAATTTATTGCCGCCTCCCGCAACGCTGCCTTGATGTAAATACATATATGAGCGCCGCATTTGAAATGTTAACGTCAGATGGCTGATGACGTTTGATACTCTGGTCACGTTTTTATTATTTTGATGCCTAAATCTAAAATGGTATAGCCTAGCATCGTGTTTCGCCTATAAAAGAATATTAGATAGCAAATTCCGTTGTGCGAACGTGCGACGCCACGCTGACGTGACGCGGCGCTACAGACGCACTAGTAATATTAATACATTGAATGCGGCGCTTTTATATTAGATCGGATAAGCGCTGCGAGAAGCGGCCTTAAACTGGAGCTTATTTTTCTAGACTGAAGATGCGCCGAAAATTTAATAAAATATTGTATTATTTTGCATCTGTGTATTATCTACGAATACATAGAGGTAATGTTCGTCTCAAGTCTTGTAATGCGGACATAAACACAACACTTGTTTGCCCGTAATCCATACAGATTTGTATGTACAACACAGGTGTGTACAAGCCACAAGCGTGTTGCGCCACGGAATACAAAGAGGTGTTGTACGCCGGAAGAAAAGGGTTAAGTTTATGATAGATCGTAAAAAAAATGCTTATGACGTCCGCCAACATTGCAAATTCATGGGACTTTTTCCCACAATATGTCGAAATAAAATATTAATCAACGTCTAATATAGAGTTACTTCATCATCTTCAGTATTATTTTTATTAATTGAATTGATTTAATCAAGATATATGTTATATTTGTACCCTTCCTGCGACCAATCTAACTGCTGCCTGGTCTCCCGGTGTCAGAACAGACCTTAGATCCGTGAACTTCGATATCAGATGAAGCATATATTTGGAATAGAATACCTAAAATTCCTGTCTAATAGTCACGCTATACAAAGAACCTATTTGTAAAATTTCAGGATTCTAGATTCAACAGTTGCGGCTCTCTGGAGTTGTCAGTCATAATACTCTTCTATATACATACAAAGATTTCTTAATTTTCCATTCTTTAAAAGTAATATACTTATTATTACGATGATAAAAGTTAGACTTTTATGATAAAGATTTACGGTTTTACGGTTACGAATTTGCGATTGTATGCAATCTGCTAAATTTTTGTATGTTTTTACTATCTTCTGAACACATGGCAGGTGAGTTCTTGGGAAGTTTGAATATACCGTTAGTGTCATAAGTTTTAGAGTATTTTTATTCTACTGGATAAGACGTTAGAATTCAAAATCCATTTAACTTTAAATGATTTCGTAGCACCTTCTTTTGCAGCTTATCATTAACAAAAACTTTGTTCAAATACAATGTCATTGGATTGACGCCGTGTACTGTTTTTTCGTAGTATCCTACACATTAATGATGCATCTGTAAATACGTTATAACCAAATAAAATATTTCAATTTCAATTAAGTACATCAGCTGTAATAAAAACAAAACTGTTGTATCGCTGATAAAAAAATAATTAGGTGGGTAATTATTATTATTGGCTTGACGTCACGTGTACGTAAATATATTTTCATTTCTGTAATCTTTGATGGCGGTGGTAGATATATTTTGTCTTTTTTATATGCTTTTAATAATACACAGTGATATTATTAAAAGTAATTAACACTTTCCTTGCGGCGCGGATATATGTGATTGGGTCAGTGTTGCGGGAGGCGGCCGTAAACTGGAGCATATTTGATTATACTGAAGATACGCCGATAAATTACTGAAATATTGTATTTTTTAGTATCTGTGTATCGTCTACAAATACACAGACGTAATGTTCGCCCCCAGTCTTGTAGAGCCGACGTAAATACAGCACTTTTGTTCGCCCGTAATCCATACAAATTTGTCGCTACAACACAGTTGTGTAGGAGCTGCAAGCGCGTCGCACGTAGAATTATACAGCAGTGTTGTAGCCGCAGGGAAAGTGTTAATTAATAAATTAACTTTAACAATATCACTTACATATAGTCGTTAATGGCATAAGTGTTTTTGTGTTAACTACGATAATCTCGGTTTACAGGAAATATTGCTGTAAGCGTTGAATTACTATGTACCTACTTATTACGTAGTACCGACAGTATTGAGTAAATTACTATAACGAAGATTTATTGCAATACTTTTATCCAAAGCATAACATGAGAAACTTATATGGACATAGTCTCTTGTTTACACGAACAACTAGCGACCCGGCCCACCTTCGCTCGGGTAATAGTTTATATTTACTTACATTATTTTTCTTTCATAAATGCATCCAGTCATTATCTAATAGCAAAAACTAACAATTAGAAACATCTACTTACTTTACGAATTACTAAATGGAATTTAGTAATTCGTAATTCGGAACTATTTATTTTTCTCGCCA
The DNA here is from genome assembly GCA_018251015.1 of Phocides pigmalion okeechobee. NCBI lineage: Eukaryota > Metazoa > Arthropoda > Insecta > Lepidoptera > Hesperiidae > Phocides > Phocides pigmalion. Next base: position 11,349 of record DWON01006615.1, read on the forward strand.
TATTTACAAAAAACTTAACGTCTTAAGCACTAAAACCTTCCTAAGGAATCACTCTACCTATTATTGAAAACTGTAAGAAAATCCGTCGAGTACTTTTTGAGTTTATCATGAACAGAGAGACGCGACAGTAGACTGTTTTATAACATTTAGAGAAGTTTGATAAGGGGAGTAGAATAAAAAATAAAATTTAGTTCAGTTTCGTTAATGTGTTGTCTCTGGTAGGTATTTCCATGTGTATTATACAAAACAGTATTCGAGGATATCAGTATCGTATTTTACATGCCAGTACGATATTGAAATATCGTTTTAATTTCATAAATTGTTTAACCAGACATCAGTTTTTTCTACTAATGTGTGAAAGGGTTTGCTGTCTTGCGGACACTTAATTTTACAACCCTTAGCACCATTTCTACAAGTTCAGGGGATGGCAAATCCAGCAATCATATTTGACGAGAAGAATAGCAAAAAAACATACAGGCCTTCTGATAAAGCTATACTGAACCTCTGTATGAGATCGTACAAATACTTAATTTCATTATAAGATACAAAAAATAATGCCAAAGTTACATTCTAAAACCAGTTCATCGGCTGTGAGCGTCCTCTTGGCTAAGGTTGAAGTTAAAAAAGCCGACAAAAAGACTCGGCATGTACACATTTCACAGTATACTTTTAGAAAGATGAATGTAGATATAGCTATTTCTGAGAACTAAGATGGTGTAAATCGTGAGAAATTGCTAGTTGTAGTTAAATGAGGCCTAATAATCGTTATTGCGCGCGGATAGTCAAATAGCTGGTAGGAGGCTCTTTTAGATTTTGTTTATATGAGAAGAGTAGCAAACGAGGAAGCAAACCACGTGATATTAAGTGGTCGCAGCCCATAGACATCCACGTACATACACAAACACGACCGAAATTCAAACTGAGTTCGAACGTAGATACGTTGCTACTCCTGATGACTAAGATGGTCGCCTCGTTTCAAAGTATAGCCGGCAACCGCACCTCTCCAACCGACACACAAGTAACACAATGCTTTACGGCGGATTATGGGGGCGGCGGTGTTACCTCCCCGGTGGAACTATAGTTCTCCCACCTTTACCTAGAATAGTAAGATGTTAAAATCTGTATAAATAGAGAACAAGAAGAGACTGTTTATTTTTCTCTGTAAGATATGTTATGAAAATTTAATAAAACATCACCATTTTTCAACCAAGTTCCAAAGTAACTAGTCTTCGGCAATGTGGCTGTACGCTTCAATTTCCTTTGCATTACAACTTTAGCTTTATTTTCTCTTTTATAGAAATTTCTAGAAAGTCCTGTTCCTTAGCTCTTTGAGTATTTCATTTCATTTGCAATAGTTTGATCGTCTATTACATAACCGAAATAAATAATTACCTATCATATAACAAAATGATGATGATGATGAGTAATAATGATATAAATAATAATTAGAGTAAGGCTAATAACAGTTTCTAGAACTATAGTTCGACTGAGAAGATACCACCACTGCCCTGATAATGCCTCATAAAACCCGTCTGTGAAGCAACTCTTGTGTTTCGGTTGGAGAGGTGACGTTGCCGGCTGCACTTAGAAACGAGGAGATTATCTCAGTCCTCAAGCGTAGAGACCTTCAGATAAAATTTCAGCCCTTTTTGAGGTCGTGTGTGCATGTCCATGACTGCTGTGACTATTTGACATCAGGTGGGTTGCACGCTCATATGCTACTCTCCCATATAAAAATACAGTAAACTGATTTGCTTTTCAAATTTGATTTACGTTGATATTATTTTGTGTAAATATCTAGTGTATTTATAACTAATCTACCTATCTGCCTGCTTATATAACAATCTTTATCCGCGATTACGCTATACGAATTATTTATTACGATTACATGTTTTGTTGGACGATAGTAAAATCAATTATCTATTATAATTTTCTTTCGTGATAACGTTTTAGTAAGTATATGAGAACGTAGTGCATTTGCATGTATTTAAATAAAACTTATGACTTGTAAATACATATATACACGATAAGAGCCTACTAGAACTCTACATGACGCGTGATTTCAAAGTAATTGCCAATTGTAAAGAATGACTACTTGCATGATAGCATAGCATAAACCTCACTTTCAATTTCCTTAACGCTCGATGCAGAGACTTAAGTTTAGATTTTGCCACCCTCATAACCCGCTGTAAAGCAACATGTTCCTCATGTATCGTGTTTTGGTTGGAGAGGTGCGGTTGCCGGATACACATTATTGAAGGCGACCATCTTAGTCCTCAAGATTAGGAACGCATCCGCGTCCATCCTTAAATAGAACTTCTGTTCTATTTAAGATTGGACGTGGTTGTCCATGGGCTGCA
>DWON01006616.1:0-13707 GCA_018251015.1 Phocides pigmalion okeechobee
CAACCACACCTCCCCAACCGAAACACAATACATGAAAAACATGTTGCTTTACGGCGGGTTATGAGAGTGGCGGTGGTTAAATGAACATGAAAATTGTAACCATACAACGCTGGTATTTCACGAATTATTTTCTCTAAATAGTTATTTTATAAAGCATTGAGATCAACATGGTATGAACCGGACGTATTAATGAACATGACAATTTTATACCACCCCACGTTTTTATTACATGAATTACATTATATTTACATGCTTCAAATACAACTGTTACTGAAGCTCCGAAACTAACAAAAATATACTAGACACTTCTATCATATTGATTTGGCTTCACAGTAAATCATAAGATAATCAAGATCCCAATGACCTCTCCAGAATATATTCTGATAGTCATGATTTTTCCGGTTATTTCACTCGGGTCCGGGACCTTAGAATATAAAAAATATAATATACAGAGTTCGTGTACGAATGACGTGTCTATATTAGAGCACGATGCGGTTATCATCATTTTATCAGACGTGGAGAAGAGGATACAAAAAGGTTCTCAATTCGATTGTATATTTTATGCTCGTTACATTATAACACTGTATTGTACTGAAAGAGGAAACAAAAAGGTTCTCAATTACATTGTATATTTCATGTTCGTTTCAAAGGTGGAAGAACTATAGTTCGACCTGGGAGGTACCACCGCCGCCCTCATAATACACCGTAAAGCATTACTTGTGATTCGGTTAGAGAGGTGCGGTTGCCGGCTACACTTTGAAGCGAGGTGACCATCTTAGTCCTAAGGAGTAGGATCTACGTTCGAGCTCAGATAAGATTTCAGTCGTGTTTGTGGTTGTACGTGGATGTCTATGGGCTGTGACTACTTAACATCAGGTGGTTTGCATGCTCTTTTGCTACTTTTCTCACATAAAAAATTATAATCCTGTATTGTATTGATAGAGGAGACAAAAAAGTTATTAACTTGATTTTATTTTTTATGTTTCTTACGTCACAACTCTGTATTTTATTGACAGAGGAGACAAAAAAGATTATCCATTCGATTATATTTTGTTTGTTACTTCATAATTTTGTACTATATTGATAAGTGGTAGAAATGTAGTTTGAGCGGGGAGGTACCACCGCCACCCTCTTTCTTATTACACGATTTCGTTCTTATTATAGCTACGTACAATATATTTAAGTACACATTTTAATGAACAGTGAAGTGACAAATCTATAAACACATTTTATTTGAAGGCGCTATCTACTCTTTCTCTCTTCTAAGAAGTAACGAGCTTACAGAATGTATCTCAGTAATCTTATTATGTTTAGTCCTATTAATATCAAGCTCGGTATTGCTACATACTTTAATATTATCCTAAGTATAGTTATTACGCACCAAGTTCTTTTACTAAGTACAATATAACTAACCTGAACATTTTTGTACTCGAAACGGGACATCTATGCAATTGCCTAAATTCAACTAATTGTTAGAGTTACTACTACTAATTTGCCTATTATTACTATTTTGCCTAAATTCTATTATTTGTCAATATTTTTTAGCCGATTTATAAATAAATAAGACAGATTTTCCTTTATGAATAGCGGACTAAGATCTTTTTTTTAAATTATAACGTATGTTATAAGCACCGCATGAATATAATTATACAAAATAATTTTAACGGAATATTGGTTAAGAAGATTGAAGTCGGCACTTCAAACTATTACATTCCGAAAATATTGTATTACGAGGATACAAGGTTTGGAGCGAACTCCCATTTCATAAATACTAGCCGACTTCAATTTGAAATAATTATCAAAATCGAAATAAAATTAATTAGGTGTTTGGTGATTACTTTGTCATAAATCCAATAGTCAAAGTTAAAATATATGACATATTTATCTATGAATATTATACGACAAAATCCCCCATCGCGCTGTTCATGATAAAGTGAAAAAGTATTGGACGGATTTTCTCACAGTTTTCAACAACAGGTTGAGTGATTTCTGGAGAAGCTTTTGGTGTATAATAAGTTTTTTTTTGTAAATGGTGCGAGAAATTAAACAGTTAAGTTCAATACAGTAATTCCGTCGTCGTTCGAAATAGATTCTAATTGTTGTTTTTGCAGCAAGGTATTGTCTAAATGCGTGTATGAAAGAAAAATAATATAAGTAAATATAAACTCTATTGCCCGAGCGAAGCTGGGTCGTGTTGCTAGTAATAATATAATTGTTGTGTACAAATTATAAAAGCGAATTAGCGAGACCGTTCTGAATCGCGAATCTGATACTTTTTAGATATTAGCAAGCTTTAGGGTTATTTAAAATAAAGGCTTCGAAAGGTTAGTAGAAGTAGGCATTAAAATAAGTGGTTATGTAATTTGAAGTTACATCTGATTATGTATTTAGAAGCTTTTGCCTCCAGCTTCGCCCACGCTAAAGTTTATATTACGTCGTTCAAGCTTTCTTACTTTTAGGGTTGCAATTTTGAAAATTCGTAATATAGGTGGGAGAACTATAATTCGAGCGGGAAGGTGCCGCCGCCTCCCTCATAATCCGCTGTAAAACATTACTTGTGTTTTGGTTGGAGAGGTGCGGTTGCCGTCTACACTTTAAGCGAGGTGACCGTCTTAGTCCTCAGGAGTAGCAACGTATCTACGTTCGAGCTCAGATTGGACTTCAGTCGTGTTTGTAGTTATACGTGGATGTCTATGGGCTGTGACTACTTAACATCAAGTGCTCGTTTGCTAATCTTCAAACATAAAAAAAATCCTTTCTTAGTACTTATTTAAACTTTATTTAGGTCTGACCTAAGTAAAATAGTATTTCAACTTAAAAATAATAATTTCACTGTAGTAAATTGTATCCCTTATTTCAATCTGTTCAAATTTTATTTTCGTAATGACCGTTAGGATATTCCTATCTCCAAGGTCTAATCTATTTTTATATTAAAATTCAACAAAATCGGTTTACCGGGTTTGGCGTGAAAATGGAAACAGACACTTCCCTATTTTTAATATTAGTTTCACTTAAGGATAAAGCTATGTATTTTATATTTGATTCTTTAATATTTAGTAAGTGAGCACTAAGTAAGGAATTTTCGAAAACGCAGTCCTAAAGTGTACAAGAGCTTGGTAAATAATTTCGTAATATCGACTTTTGGGCGGGCAAAGTCGTGGACAAAGGCTAGTCTTTTATGGTTTTGGTTCAGAGTACATTTGGTTGCAATTTTATTATTCACTGCATGGCTTCAATTCCTTTCTACGACAGGAAAAGCCTGGATTATAATCCGTCACATGAGTCCAATGCAATTTCGTGGAGAATATCTCATTGCCTCTAAAAAAGTTTAATGACTACTGTCATCGGCAATAACTAGGACATGCAATCTGAAGCAAAAGGCACATAAAATTTTACCCACTATCGTTTATCCAATTTCAGACCACGGCCGGTGTTGCTTAAGTTTGCCGCGTTTAGGTTTACATGAACCGTGGGACTATATGTTTATTTTCGTTGATCGTTTAGTGTACTGAATTAATTTTACATTATTAAAAATTAACTACAAAACCACTTCTATTAAGGAAAAAAGCTGCAGTTTTAATTTCATTTTGTTCATTACGTACTGACAAGATTTTATCATGAGGGTAAAATAAATTATTGTATTTATAAAATTCAGTCAATATTAGTATAACACAAAGCGATATTTTTCGTAATCCACATTTGAAAATTTATTACAAAACATTATATCGAACGTAATTTATTGGAAATAGCGCCATCTAACGACACTTGGGCGCACTTCTTGCAAATCCTAGACACTAGCGTCACAGTCTAACAATATCTTTCTCACTACAGTAGCGCAACTTCGTGTTTTCCTGGAGCCGCCATACGACACGTAAAAATGAATAAACAAACTAATAATAATACATTTTAATATGCAATATGATGAATTTATTTGCTCTAATAAATATTACTATAATGTTTATTATGTACTTACAATGAATTGCAAAGATTTTGATGTCTGACACGAATTAGTTTGGTTTAAGTAAATATATATTATTGAAGATATATGTATTATGTTTATTTTACCTATTGATTTACTTTTCATTTTTTTGAGTCTATTAATATTACTAATCAATAGTTTTGAATGTCATTGTCATTCTAAGTTTATAAAATATCCAACAATTATGAATTACGTACGCATTTACATGCTTAATTAGATTTTATTGTACTGTTTTTTATATCATAAAATTATATACTGTAACAATAACATTTAAATAAAATACAATTTCAGTTTAAAGCTAACTACTAATTAAATTTAACGGATAAGAATTGTCTTGCAATGCCTCCACCGATGCTCTATCTCAAAAATACATCGTTGCGCAACTGTAGATAACAAACCTGTGCCAATATGTATTGCTCCGGCGAAATTAGGTTCTTTTCGCGACGCATTTCAGGCTCCAACTTTAGTCAGTAGCCGAGCGGCCGCGGTCGGGAGTGTGCGTGTTTCGAGTGTCCTCAAACCTCCGATACACAAATTAGCGCGGTATTTTGAAACGAAAACACGAGTTATTTCAACATACAAAAATCAAAGGTATTACAGTGACTTATTTTGAATTGTGTTCAACGTAACTTTTGATTCGATGTGTGATGACATTGTGTGAGCGAATTTGTGAAAAATGTTAAATGTTCGTTGGAGGAAGGAATCGAAATGTTCGTCTCGAGGTATTTATATATTTCTCTTACGTAGGTATAAGGTCATGAAACTGACGTAGTCGGCCCTTTGAATAACCGCTCCGTTTTTGCGTCCCTTATATCCCGCAGTGTTCTTTGCAAAAATTTTGAATTATGTGTATATAATTTTTTTGGATGATAAAAACGTTTATCCAATGTTAATTAATGTAACGTAACGTTCTATTAACTTTCTGGTAACGTAATGCTCAACGAAACCATAAAGAATCTAAACGATAACACGAAAGTGTTTCGTAAATCGGATATGAGATAGATCTGTCTTGAATATTAAACAAGTAATTGGTATTGAAAGTGTGACTCACTTTTGTTGCCGACTAAAAATAGGTTAGGAAAATATTTCTTTTGGTATAATCGATGAAGTTGTAGGAAAAAATACAGTTGGTACAGACATATAGTTATATTGATATTTAAAAAACCGAGGGTATATCAAAAACGTAATATGCTATACTTTACATGTTATTCAGTATAATTAAAATGTTTTGAATTAATTTCCTGAAGGAGATTTTACGTTTGCCTTGTTTTATTACAATACTTGGTATTTCTGCAGCATTTCAGGATTTTTTTTCACTAAGTTCATCTTGGATTTGAAGCCATCAGCGTAACATAGATAATGTTTAGAAATTGCCGATGTTTCCAACCAGTTGTATGGCTCGTGGTCACGACTAAAGACTGTTTGGCCATGATCATGAGACATGTGATCATGGCCAAATGGTGATCATGAGACAATGCAACTGGTTCGAAGTATCGGCACTTAAAAAGCGTTAATCATGAGTACCCGTTATATTGTAACATGTATAAATTCCGCGATGATTAATTTTTAAAATCGGATATGCGGAAAGTAAAGTTCTGAGAACTTTTTGGAATGAAGTAATGATACAATTAAGCATAGTTAACATCGCTGCCTTATTAAGAAATATTTTTGAATTACGTATTACCACATTGTTCATAGCAGCATCTATGTCTACTTTTTATTTGCAAAATCGTAGTTTAGCGCTTTTTTAAAAACGCTCCTGCCAACAAACCGTGCCATAAATTAGCGGAATGTTTGTAACAGAAAAATATACTATTTTGTCTAAAATAAATAAAAAACAATTGACGCATACGAACATGTATTCCCTCTGTTGATGTGTCAAATTCAAATATTTTATTTCATCACTGTATCCGCGACTTCGTGCTGTGGTGATTGACATTATTTCATCACTGTGTCCGCGACTTCGTGAAATGTGGGAGGACTATAGTTCTACCGGGGAGGTACCACCGACACCCTTATAATCCGCCGTAAAATATTACTTGTGTTTCGGTTGGAGAGGTGTGGTTGCCGGCTACACTTTGAAGCCGCGTCTATCTTAGTCCTCAGAACTAGTAACGTACGTTCGAGCTCAGATAGGATTTTAGTCGCGCTTGTGGTTGTGCGTGGTTCAGGTGGTTTGCATGCTCGTTTGCTACTCTTCTCACATATAAAAAGGCATAACTACTTTATTTGTTTAAATGAAAAAAACACAGTAAATATTAAGTGAAGCCCATCACAATATGATCCTGAAAATTGCATTCAAATCGGATAAGCCGTTACTGACATTAGCGTGCACAAACATTCAGACATACAGACAAAATGGAAAATATTTTTTCGGGTTCTTTTGCGTATATGTAGGTACCCCTAATGGGTACCTATATATATTAACTCTTAAATATATTTGCCATGCACAGACAGCGATCAGTTACAGTTTTATTATATGTAATATAGTAATAGATAATCTCAAGGGTACAATGTTATGTCAGTTCATCTGCTTTTTGTCCCTGTTGGCTAATTTCGGCAGAGAGAAAACCGTCATTGCTTGTTATAAACCTCCATATATGTATGTAGAAACGCCCTATCTGAAGTAGATCACATACATTTGTCTGAACCTTACACCTAATTATAATAAAAACCTAAACTAAAAGGGTTTGTGTCTATGCGGTATGGTGCGAAGAGCGCTGATCGCATAACCGCATGGAATAGCGATTGCAACTGTGCGCCAGATATGAACCAGCTCATGTCGGCAGCAGCGTCGATCAAAGATGGGAGTAATTGTTTAAATTTTGTTTTTTTTTTGGAACTCGGACCCCAACTCACTCATGGTGCCAAGAACGCTGTCACATTCCCGCGTTGAATAGAGATTGCAACTGTGCGCGAGATATGAACCAGATCATGACGGTAGTAGCCTCGATCAAACGTTTATTGTTTGTTTGAAATATGTTTTGGAACTCGGACCCCAACTTAAACCGTTGCTCAGTTGATCGAGAGGCCACCACTACACCCACTTCTAAAATGAAAAAGTACTATCGAAGGGTGTGGCTACTGGTATACTAACCAGCGGGGTGAGTATCTAATGTGCTCAGGATTGCACGGATGTTTGCTTAAAATTTTGCCATCCGCGGTCACCCATCCCAAAATCGACCGCACTCGACGTTGCTTGACTTTACGGATCATTTACTATCCACAGAAGCAGCATGCTGCATTAGAACTTACTACACATAATCGCAACGAGGTTAAACCTGAATTAACCATTTAAAACAAGAATGTTTTAAAACAACCATTTTCATACAATACCTAACGACATTTGCACGCACGGTTAACCACTAATCTAAAGTAGGTGCGAGTGAGAACGTTTCGCTTACTGCGGTTAGGAGGGCGTAAAAACGATTCTGGGTTTTGTATGTAAAGTAAGTAATCTAGTACGGCAAGTGCTGCTCAGAAAGTAAAAATGTCTAGAATTGATTTCTTTTACAGTTACAGTATAAAATACCATATATCAATGAATTGTTGACGCATCTCCAGTCTAGAGAAAAGAGCTCCAGTGTAGTGCCGCTTTTCGCAACGCTAACCTGATTTAATATACAAGCGTCGCGTCAAAGTGTTAAGTGAAGCCACTATCTCAACACCAGGAGTAGCGGCGCATCTATGCACGACGTCCTTCAGGACTTATTCCTGTTTGATCTTGGACGTGGATGTGCACGGACTGCAGAGACTGAACATCAGCTCGTTTTCTTTCTCAACATAAGAATTTATATAAGAAGAGTAGCTAACGAGCACGCAAACCACATGATGTTAAGTAGTCGCAGTCCATAGACATTCACGTAAAACCACAAACACGACTGAAATCCTACTTGAGCTCGAACCTTTGACATGTTTCAGAAATAACGTAACTCCAAAGAATCATGCGCGTTAGTTTCTGACCCCGAACCCCGTGCAAGAAACCGGAATTATAAAGTAATAGAGCTCAAATGTTGAGAATGGAGATCGTGGATTGTTTTACGACGAATTATGAGGGCGGTAATGGTACCTCCCCGGTCGAAATATCCCACCTCTAAAAGGCAGCTTTTATAAACAAAAATACTCAATGTATTATGAACGTAGGTACAAAATTGGACAAGCTTATCATACTCGGAATGCCCTGTTTATTTTTTTTAAGGTTTCACGCAGCATTTGGACCTCCATTACTTTTCATATCATATTGCCTTTAATAAGGTCAGTACAAAGGCAAGTGGGTCAACTTCCCATCCACTCCTTGCACGCTATTTGAAGCCATTCGCTTAAGTATCTAAGTCTCAATTTTCCTTGAAGGCATAAATTCAGGACTTGCAAAGAGCTCACGTTTGTTCTTCGAGTACGTAAAAGCAGGCTTCGACTTGGAATGCCGAAGGAATTAGTGCAAGTGCCTATTAAAGGTTCAGTGCCCATTTTTGGCCCTTACATTACAAGCAAAATTTTAGCGGAATATAATCTTTGCTTTGTGGTAAGCCTAAATTTCAACAAATCATTACGATTCATATTTGGTATATAAAAAAATGGATTTAAGTCTAACATATTCTTATGTAGGCAAAAAGACAATATGTCCAGTTTAAAACACTTCTTAATGTCACAAAATATCAATATGAAGTTGAAAATTCCATATCTAGCAGCAAATGATAAAAATCCTAAGGATTAGTAAAATAAGTAATATGCTTGGGAATAACTGGTGCCTATAATTTCGATCACATGAGCTTTATTTTTGGGGTTTTCCAGATTTTCTAACATCAAAAGTTCTTATCTAGTCATATTCGTTATTTTGTAATAGACAAAAGTTTTTTTTAATTATTTATAGACTGACTGAAATAAAAGAAATTCTAATGGTTAAGAGAAGTTCACTGAAATACATTAGTGAAGACTGCGCCGAAATCATTTAACTAGTTTCATAGACTATTTTAACAATTGATATAAAGAAAAAATCTAACAACTATTCTTTTGTGTTTTATAGCATTAATAAAGGCCCTTTATAACGTACAAGCAGCGGTTATTTCCAATTGTATTATTTTCACAATTGTGCAATTATAATTAAATTAAAACTGAAAGAAGATCTGCTGATTGGTATTAAGTTCAATTTATTTAATTTTACTGACTTTTAATTGATAATTTTCTCTAATGTATAACATTTATTTGGAATCTGTAACAGGTCCGTGCCCGGTTTCTGTGCAATTGTGTCACTCTCAATTATAGGAAAGATCCACGCCTGGGTTTATGCACTAAAACGAGAATCTCAAGCGCAACAAAAATCCAATTTAAGTTTCACGAATTATCGAGTTTCATATACTTGTGAACTCGTCTACTTCGGAGTCCATTTACGGGCAAATCTCACTGGATAGTAGAAGTTTGTGCCTTGCACGTATTAAGCAAAATGAGCTAAGCGTATGAACATTCCACGAGCTCCATTCTCAACTTTTGTGCTATATTTATAATACCGGTTTCTGCACGGGGTCCGGGGTAAGAAACTAACGCGCATGATTCTTTGGTTACGTTACGTGCGGGAACTATATTTCGACCGGGGAGTTACCACCGCCGCCTTCATAATCTGCCGTAAAGCATTACTTGTGTTTCTTGGGAAAGATGCGGTTGCCGGCTACACTTTAAAGCGAGGCGACCATCACAGTCCTCAGGAGCAACGTATCTACGTTCGAGTTCAGATATAAATTCGGTCGTGTTTGTGGTTGTACGCGGATGTCTATAGGTCGCGACTACGGAACATTAGGTGATTTCCAACCTCGTTTGCTACCCTTCTCGATACTGTTGAAGACATGGCTAATAGTTCAACAAATTACACCAACTATTTATACGAGAACAAGTAATTCTGAACTCACGAAATGTGTTATTATAAGGTCTTTAGCGAAGAGCGAATTACTGTGAATACCACAAAACGTAGGTCGAGTAAATATGCACATGCAATAATGGAGCATTTTGCAAGTGGCCGCATTTTCGCAAACTAATTCACGTACTAGAATTGTAATTTAGTTGCTTTTTGCGACTGCTTTAGGGGTTTAACACTTAGTGGCGCTCGTATATTACATAGAGTCAGGATTGCGGGAGATGGGACTAACCTGGAGATCTTTTCTCGTGATGTCCTCCCCCAGTCTTATAGCGTCGACATACGAGTAAATATAGTACTTTTGATCGCCCGTAACCCGTAAACATTTGTAGAAACAACACAGGTGTGTACAAGCTGCAAGCGCGTTCCGCCAAGTAATACATAGCAGAGTTGTACGCCGCAGGGAAAGTTTTTTTTTATTGCGAAAGAGTAAGAAACGGGCATGCAGGCCACCTGGTGTTAAGTGGTCACTGCAGCCCATGGACAACCACGTCCAATCTCAAACAGAACTGAAGTTCTATTTAAGGATGGACGCGGATGCGTTCCTACTCTTGAGGACTAAGATGGTCGCCTCGAATAGTGTGTATCCGGCAACCACACCTCCCCAACCGAAACACAATACATGAAGAACATATTGCTATACGGCGGGTTATGAGGGTGGCGGTGGTATCGCCCCGGGCGAACTCTAACGGCTCTACCACCTTTTGAATCTACCATGGATAAAAATATTTTAATTTTGATTATAAAACTTTGAATTCGTTGCTACGAAAGGACCTAGAATACAACTTTTTATTTACTAAGCTGACTAAACCTGTCAGCGCGACGGCGTTATTATATTTCCTAGACCAAATTGGCTATTCCCCGCGCGCTAATCTTCTACATTCGTTTGTCAACAGTTAGGATTAACTCAGTTTACACCTGTACACCTGGATTTTATTGAAGGCGATATTTCAGTTTTACTTTATTTGTGGGTTTTAATCCATAGCTTCGTAGCTTCAAAATCATTAAATTTCAGGAGGAAAAAAAAATTATAACTTCTGCATTTGTTTCTCATTAGTTAGGATTAACTCAGTTTACACCTGTACACCTGAATTTTATTAATTCGTGGGTTTCAAACTATAGGAACGTGACGTAGCCTCAAAATCCTTATTTTTGAGGAAAAACAAAAACCAACTTCTAAATTCCTTTCTTTACAGTTGAGAGTGACTCAGTCTACACCTGTTCAACTGTACACCTGGAATCTATTCAAAGGGATTTTATTTATTTATTACAGCCGCGACATTTACACAGGGGCGTAGCTTCAAAATCTTTACTTTTCATTAGACACAAAAAAGTTATTTGTATGACCTTAGATTTTACCATTTATTTATTTATTTAGATTTGACCTTAGATTTATACCATCGCCGAATTTACACATGGTACTATGTAACGGGTACTTACGATGAACTATTATTGATTGTCGATATTTCGCAGTTGCATGGCTCGTGGTCACGACTGAACTCATAGCTTAGCCGTAATCTCTAGCCATGTAATTAGTTCGAAGTATCAATAAATAAAATTCACTAATCGTGAGTACCCGTTATATGTTAAAATGTAATCACCACTTATTTTCAACGTCAAGGAAATCTTTGTAAGAGAAGGCTGCTTAGGCATTTTCTATAAGATCTCAAGGGTGTGCATTTAAGCAATGCGCTTGGCCAGCTATGTCGATGACCCTCCTCATTGAGAGATGGAGACTTGTACCCATGGGTAGTACCTTTACCCAGTAAAAGGAATAGTGGTATGATATTGAGAGTTCAACGATGAGAGTTGAGAGACCCAACAGAGCAAAGTTACTCAGCAGAGGGACAGTATTGGTTGATATTGAGAGTTCAGCGACGCAGTAAACACAATGAGTTTCGTGTCAATATGTGCCATTTCAGAATAGCGTGTTATGAGTTAATCATGAACGCACACAGACACCCGAGCGATCCCAATTTCCATAGCCACTGTTCAATATTGTACAGACCTTTGCATAAACAAGTGACGATAAAGATATTGTAACATTTTAAGATCTTTTGTTTTTTATTTTCAAACAATTTCACAGCCCCACGTTTGATCGACGCCGTTGGTGACAAGAGGGCTGGTTCATATCTCGCGAAGAGAATTGCAATTGCTATTTAATGCGGGAATGTAGCTAGCGTTCTTGGAGATATTAGTCAACCTCGTCAGAATACGACCTTCGCTCCCGTCGCATGTACATAATCTCCACTGTGGAAGCTTTCCTCTCCGATGATTATTGGTCCATCGAGCGTAACGCCAGCCTATCGCCACTTAACACTTTCCCTGCGGATACAACACTCCGTTATTACACGGCGCAACGTGCTTTTGGCTTGTACATCTTTGTTCTACGTACAAGTCTGTATGGATTTCGGGCGAACAAAAGTGTTGTGTTTACGTCGGCGCTACAAGACTGCGGGCAAAAACAAGGTCTGTGTCTAGACAAATAAGCTCCAGTTTAGTGTCGCCTCCTGCAACGCTGGCCCGTTTATATATATAAGCGCCGCAGTTCAAGTGTTAATATTCGTATAGTTGGCTTAACACTTTGACTTTGGCTTAGTACATTAGGTTTTACTTATGTGAACTGTCAAAACCCAGTCACGGCTAAATTAATTATCCAGAAAATCGTTCATCGCGCGTTTAAAAGTTTTCACTTTTATTTAAATAGCATTATTTGACGAATACCCGTGACGTCAGTCCACCCTTTGTCGATTCCGGAAACGAGTTGGAGAGAAATACTCAGTGTATATTTGTTTTTAATTAAAATTTTACGAGGCTTGCGTAAATTTTATTAACAAGCACATTAGCACCCTTAATCGAAAACGATAATTTGAAAATTTTACACTTCAGCTGGAATGAGAATGTTATTCTGAAATATGTCCCGTTTTATATTTTGCGTAATTGAATTGATATTTTGATATAAAGCTTATTGGCATAACATCGAGCCATCATTAAGCCACTGCAGAGGTCAGGTCTTCTCTCAAAATAAGGGGTACAAGAGTAGATATAGACCACAATTGAATTGATATTTTGAAGTAAACTTTACTATAAAATATTGACTCATTATTTACCTCAAATCACATCAACCTAATTCTGGGAACCGGTCTTCTCCCAAAAGAAAGGATACAAGAGTAGGTTTAGGCCACAATCTATCTTTGAATTGATATTTTGAATTAAACTTTACCACAAAACGTTGACTCATTATTAATCTACTTCTGGGAACCGGTCTTCTCCCAAAAGAAAGGATACAAGAGTAGGTTGAGGCCACAGTCTATTATTGAATTGATTTTTGAAGTAAACTTTATCAGCAAAATATTGATCTATAATTAAGCCACTGCAGAGGACCGGTCTTCTCAAAAGAAGGGGTACAAAAGTAGGCTTAGGCCACAATCCATCATTGAATTTATATTTTGAATTAAACTTTATTGACAAAATATTAACCCACTGCAAGAGCACCTGCGTTTCGTCACAATTAACATTTTCCCTGCGTTGTACAACACTGCTGCGTATTAACGCAACGCGCTTGCGGCCTGTCTTGTACGTACAAATCTGTATGTATGGATTACGGGCGAACAAAAGTGCTGAGTTTACGTTGGTTTTTTTTTTATGAAAGAGTAAGAAACGGGCATGCAGGCCACCTGATGTTAAGTGGTCACTGCCGCCCATGGACAGCCATGTCCAATCTCAAATAGAACAGAAGTTCCATCTAAGGATGGGCGCGGATGCGTTCCTACTCTTGAGGACTAAGATGGTCGCCTCCAATAATGTGTATCCGGCAACCACA
>DWON01006617.1:0-13706 GCA_018251015.1 Phocides pigmalion okeechobee
AAAACAAGAACCCCCAAGCTTTTTTCTGTCCATTATAAAGACCCACGGCCCAAAAATTGGGGGGGGGGGGGGGGGGTGCTCGGGACAGTGTGCTCAACTCTCGCTGCGTCCGTCAGCTGATTTCGCCCGACGCTGGCGAATGGTACAGCCCGCGGACTGAAGCGACTCGTTGTTGTGCAGTTCTGCTGGGCTTGCTTCACATCGCGGGTCAGGCGATCATATGGCTGCAAGGCAGCGTTAATGAGGAGATTCCAGAAGGCTATCGGGTCGATGATGATGACGAACCTTTCACCTTTTCTCCCAGCATGAACGGACGAGATGACCGGCCTGACGCTGCGGCCTACGCTCCTCTTCTCCGAGAAGGCAGCGACTGGGTCGAGGCACCTAAATCCGTTCCATCAAGAGGGCTGGGTGCAAAAACTCGGCAGGCGTCATTAAATCCTTATGGTTTTTAAAGATCTCCGGATCGCGGGAGACTCCTTTTAGTCGCCTCTTGTGACAGGCAGGACCGTAATGCTATTCTAGTCCCAGTGCAATAGCTTAATGATAAGATTCCGTCCTCTGACCGGGGAATCGAGGGTCCAAATTCTATGCTAGTGAATTTTCAAAATTATGTGCATATAAAAATAAATATCATTAGCTTTAACGATGAAAATGAAGAATGAAGAATTCGTAAGGAAATATCACGTCTGGAAATGGAAACGATCTAATAAAGGAGGGAGAACTATAGTTCGACCGGGGAAGTACCATCGCCGCCCTCATAATCCACCGTAAAGTATTAATTGTGTTTCGGTTGGAGAAGTGCGGTTGTCGGCTACGCTTTGAAGCGAGGCGACCATCTTAGTCCTCAGGAGTAGCAAGGAATCTACGTTTGAGCTCAGATAGAATTTCGGTCGTGTTTGTGGTTCTCCGTGGATGTCTATGGGCTGCGATTACTAAACAACAGCTGATTTGCTTGCTCCTATCTAGTCTTCTCACATAAAAAATAAAGGAATGATAAAAACACATTTTAATTGGGTTTCTTAATAGAAATGTAGGCATGAATCTCTACTTGCAAGAACCATCGTGTTAGGATTATAAATTTAAATAAATAATAAATTGTTCAAATATTGAAGATACAGAAAGATTTCCATAGTTCGTAAGGCAAAATTGTAACAACGACTCGTGCAATGGAACTAATAACTTTTTTTGATTCGGTCCAATCGTTAAATATTACAGATGTCCAAGTTTCCTAATTAAAACTTGTGTCTATGGTCCAACGTATAAAAAACGAACTCGTCAGCCGTATTCTCTTTGTAAAAAATATGACATTTTATTTTTAAGTCAATAAATTTCACTGAATAGTCGTCTACTTTAATACGCTTAATGCTACAGGTAAAATTGAAATAAACCATGGGACCCAAAAAGCCGAAAAATAATACTCTTGACGAGAACTATTGGCGAACCTGTATTGAAGATGCACCATTAAATGAAGAAATATGGAATGTGAAGGTTATTCTTATAGAAGCCGCTGGTAGTGATCAAGATCGTATATATTTAAATAAATTTGAAATATTCGCAGCAGAAGAAAGAAGGTTTGTAATTAAAAATATATGTAAGACGGAAACGATATTCATGGTAAATCAACTTGGAGGAGAAAAAAAAGTTAAGGATGACAATCTTCGTGTTTTTGAAGAAGGTCAAGCATTTTTGAAAGATAAGAAAGAAATACCTCCAGATATTCTCGCGCTCATTATCAAGCATCTAGTTCTAAAAATGAAAGATGAATATCTTTTTATTAAACGCCAGAAGTTGGAAGTAAGGGAAGGTATGAGAAGAGAATCGGCAACAATGATAAATAAAGCGGAAGTGAGAGGTACGGTTAATGTAAAACCGCCAGAAGAGGAGAAGGCGACAGTAGTACCACCAAAAGAAAAGAACAAGAAAGACCAACCAGAACCATTACAAGAAACTCCAGAACTCTCTGAAGGAAAAAAATATAATACCTTATTACGAGTAAGGGGAGAAGAGTGGAGAGATAAGATTTATGTAGATGATTTTCCACTTGACGGTCCTAACTTGTATGTAGCAATAACAGGTTTCGTAGAACCTTGTTTAGCGGGATGCTTAATACATATTGGTATACCTTTGACCGCTATAATTCAAATACGTATAGACCCAACGTCCATTAGAGTACCATCCAGTTTATTTAGAACAACTAAAAGAGGACAAAGCCAAACCGAAATACTAACTGCGAAATGTCAAAAATTTTGGGAAGATTTGCAACAGCTACGTATAAATAATAATACTTGTGATGACTATAAAAATACCGCTTTTATAGTTTTTTCACCTCCTTATTGGGACACTGAAAGTTTATCAGGCAGTCCCGAACAAATATACGATGAATTGTGTTACCTTATGTACGATATTCAAGACTTAACAAGACAACACATTCATTATTTGGATAATATGGATGTAATAAACATACCACAAGAAAAGGTAGAAAGTCAAAGTCAAAATATTTATAATCAACAGATGGCTGAGTTACCACTAGAATGTGTGACAATATATTCTGTCGTTGATAGTATTCTCCAAGCAGTTTGCAGCAGTCAGCAAATGGAAGAAAATAGTAGCAAAACATCATTATCAACTGCCTTGACAATAAATCAAACTTGTCAGAGTTTGAAAGATGAAAGCAAGGTCCAAAAAGCAGAAACCTTAGTAAAGGATGTTTTCAAGGCCCTTTGTAATGTTGATTCTTCAAAAAAAAGTTATCGTTTAACTTACGGTGAGGAATATGAAAATCACAAGGACCCAATTGTTATTCATTACGGCGACTTAGCAAAATACATAATTTTTCAGTTAGGTAACATAAATATGGATAATATACTTTATTCTATGTTACGTGGTGTTCCTATATTTAAATTGTGGCAAAATCGAAATCGACAAAGTGGAGAGTTGGAGGCTAAAATTAACTTTCACGTAAATGTTCTATTATCATGTTTTGAAAGAAAAGATGTAGAAACTATTGAATTAAATAGACTTATACATATACTGGCCTGTAGAAAGATGTACAATAACAGGAGTTCCTTAAAAATTCAGCATTTGCCACCGTCAACAATAACTGAATTTAAAAAAGTATTTTTGAAACGTACTGCCCTTGCTGAACCACTTCCAGCATGCTTTTCTTTATATCGATCTTGGAGTTCTATGTCAACTCCATTTGCTTCTACAATAAAAAATGATAACAAGTCAAATAATACTGACGAAGATTCGGAAAATTGTCGAATTAAGTTTTTATTCGACTGTCCCGATATCAGTGAATTAGTTTCTGCGGCCGAGATAGCTTTGGAAAAACCTATTAGTCATATGATTGATGATTTTGATTTTTTTGAAGAATATTCTAATGTAACTGCTTTCCAAACAATGGTTAGCGCTTTTAATTTTTTTAATTGCGTTGATTACAAATATTGCGAGGTCACGGATTGCTTGATACTTATGTTTTTTAATAGTCACGATAAAGATGGAGTGGCTCGAGAAGAATGGCGATGTCATCTCCCTACACCATTATGTTTGCAAGACTTTTTTGATTTCGTTCTAGAAGAGCATTATGATTGGATTAAAAAAGAAGAAGATCTTTACGCAGAAAATACAATTCAAAGATCGCAGTCTGTTTATAAAAATTGTTTTGATCATTTAGCTGATAGAAATTGTCTCGAAAATACAGACGTTACCATGGACCTTCTTATGGAAGGTTCTCTCAAATATGAAGAATTTGCTAATGTAGAAGAAGCTACTCCAGAAAATACAGAAATTAAGACTAAAACTACGACTATGTCACCTTCTACTACTGATATGGCTTCGAAGAGTAGTAAAAAAACTAAATCCCCAGTGTCTACACCTAAAAATTATAAGCAATCTTTCATAGATACTGAGTCAAGTAGCGCTGTTAACATAGTTAAGAAACCCTTCTCTGGCTATAATTTAAGTGACCGTAGAGTAGAAATATTTGGTAAAGATACGAGTTTTTTCTCCAAAGATGGAACTAAAGTTTTAACTAAATATACAATTATGATACCTGGCAATTCTGAATATATAATATTAAAAGTTGCATCTGGCAATGATAATATTGAATTTTGGATGCACAAAGCTTTAGGTGACGTTGAATCACACATTGCTGATACATGTGAATCATTCAGAATAAGCAATAAAAATAATTTAATGATTTATGTAAAAAAACAGTCATATGTTGTCCCCCTACCCGTTTTAGATTTATCATTTACTGAACGACCTAATGAAAAAGACAAACATGCCAAAACATCACCCCAAAACTTCAGTTCTTCAAAACTTCAAATAATGGAAAATAAATATTTCTATTCACTTAATATTACTTGGCCTAATGGACTCATAACTGAATCTGTACATGAAACTGATTCTGCTGATGTTTCTCATATCAAACAACATTATATTACCCCATTATCAAATTTAGACGAGGATATGAGATGTATAAGTTTAAACGGTGATGTAATTATTTTTAAAACGTCGGGTATTATTGAAATTCTTCGACCCGACGGTTCATATATTAAAATTACAAAATGTGAGAAACGAATTAATCAGGATATTATACTTGAAGACATGCATAGTGATACTAGTTCTGATAAAAGTAAGAAAGGAAAAGGGAAAGAAAAGAGTAAACCGAGTAAAGCATCTTCTAAATCGTCTAAAAACGCAATTAATATTGATGATAAAATATCTGAAATGAAAGTCCCTGAATATGAGCTTTTTATTGACGAGTTTGAAACAATAGAAGCGGATGGCCTAAAACAAAAATGGATTAACGATGTACCAGTAGATATAAAGAAATTACTTATAAGAACTGCCACCGATTATTGTTCAGGTGAAATATTTTCGAGACGCATGGATGGTACAAGTTTTCTGCTAAACAAAGATGGAATTCATATAATAACCTTTCCGGATAGTACGAGAATTATTACAATGTTTATAATAGATGAAGCTGAAATATACCCAGAATGGACTGAGGAAGAAATTGATTATTTTGTAATGTTCGATTCTGATATAGCAGACAATGGGAATACAAAGTCAAGAAGTTCATCATCACAACATAGTTACGTGGAAACGTGTAGACAAAGCAATAGTGTGCAGAGTTTAGAAGAGATAGAGCACCGTGATGAAGTAAAAAAAAAAGAAAGGACGGATGGATATGTTTCTATACAGATAAAATTTATAATTGAGCATAAAAATTTTGCTACTGTGGCTCTTAACAAGGCAGATGGAAGTATTACTGTGACGTCGCCGAACAATGTTAACGTAACATTGAATCCTGAAAATAATTTTAATTTTGTACTAGACAATGTAACAAAAGCTGATTTTAATGGACAAGATCTGAACATATCTTACAAAGCATGTCCCCAATGTAACTCTTATACATCTTGTAAAGTTAAGATAAAATATGATGAAATACCTAGTGCAACAAACTTCCACAAGTGCTGGCTTAAGATGGAAGATTCTTTTAATAAGAAAATTACAGTTAACGATGAAGGAAATATCAGTACAATTGAAGACTCCGTTTCTGATGAAGTACCATACGAAGAAGACGTGTCTAATAATGACAAGGTAGAAAGTAAAAATTGTAAGTTTAAATCCGAAAGTTCTGTGGGCAAATGCAGGGATATGTATGAAGCAAAAGCTATGAGATTTTTTATTTTGCGCAGGTAAAGTTTTTTACATTATTTTACTTAGTACAAGAATAATGTATGATAATACCTAACATTTTATTTCAGAGAGCTTACCTGCGCGGAACTAGTACATCGGGCCTTGGTGGATCAATATAAACAAAACTGTCGTTGGCAGCCATGGTGTTCTATCAACCAATACGATACATTTGGTGACAACCGTAGTATTTTATCTATACTCACTCCCGTACATCTCACTGAAACGGAGGTTAAAATATTATTCAAGTAGATTAGTAAAGTAATGATTTTTATTTAAAAGCAGGTACTTTTATTTATACTGGTATTTTTATAGAAATGGTTAATGGAATCTCAATTTGCCGATAAGCCCAAGTACTTAACGTACAAGGATCTTAAAGAGGATAGCGACAAAGGTTTCTACCACTGGATGCGCCCTTACGGGAGATTTAAGTCTGTATACAGGAAACCAGAGAACGTTGTGCCAGATAGACTACCCAGGGCTTTTATACTAAGGTTTTAGACCAACATTTTTAATTTTAATGAGTTAATCATTACCATTATTATCCATATTACTGATCCAAAGAAAATACCACTATGCTTAAGTATGAAGTTGGCATTTGCTCTAACTTTGTACTTATTTAAATTCTCAGTTTAGAAATTCAGATAAAAATTGAATAAATCCAACACATACATGTACAGCGGTTTCTTTGTAACTATATAACTTCTTAATGTTGTAACTGCTCGTTCGGTTTCTAAAGTATATTGGGTTGGGACAATAATCACTTAAAATCTATTCAGTTTTATGCTCGTTTGCGTTTATAAAAATAAAGAATAAGTAACATAGTTGACTGTTCCTTAATGCCATTAGAAACTTAATTGAATTGTCCCGTGTTAGTAATAATACTTTTGAAACCGAGCGAGCAGTTAAGTCATTAGTTAGTCTGGTAATTATCATCTTTGTGTTACAAGGATATTATGCGTTAGTACACTCAACTTTGGGTCTGGGCGTTTTATTGGTCGATCAAATAGATAAATATATAGAATTCAGCCTTTGAGTTAGCTTAAAGTATCCTCTTAACGATGTAGGTCAAACACGAGGACAACTTTTCCTTATTAGGGGGCAGTGAACCGGTTTACAGAATATCAATATAAATACATATTCTTACAAATAGGTATACGTTTCGCAGAAATCTGGAGCAACAATGGAGTGAAGCTAAACGAGAGAAATTGAAAGGGGGTAAGGAGCTCCTATCTGCCATATTGCGGTATCGACACCTCATGGAGTCTGACAGTGATACCATTTTGTACGTGCCAATTCGAGACTTGCGTCCAGAGGAGGAGCGGCGTATAGATGATATTATACAAGCAATTGCTAATAGGTTTCGTATTTCAATATTGGCTAAGATTTTTTATAGTGAAAATAGGTACAATGTTTCTTATAATTATTTATTTGTTCATAATCTTATAGATAGGTTGAACAGGTGCAGTGGCAGGCTATACTAACTAGCGAAGCGATCATCTACGTCCTCATGAGAGTGGCAACGTATCCACATACGACATGAGACAGCACCGCAACCCTGATTGAGATTGTGAATAGATTTCCATTTGTTGCAGCGATAAGTTAACATCAGGTGTCTTGTATGCTCGTTTGTTACTCTTCTTACGTTAAAAAATACTCGTTAAGTAGTATAGGTTAATTTGAAGCAAGCATAGTAGGGCGAATGTATAGGAACTTTTAACAAAGTTCAGCTACGTCGGCCGCAGTTGGAAAATGGATGGGTGCACGTTAGGTATCGGGATTGTGATGGATAGATAAATTTGGTCGAGACCCATTTAGTTTAACATTAAACATTATCTCTACCAATACATTGGTACCAATTAGAACATGCTTCTAGCCTCCGCCAGCTTCGGCGACCTACCTACCTATGCTTACCAGAAGGAGGAAGGAGCCACGCAACAGTTTGATATGATACATTTACAATATGTTTTAGATTAACCCTCACTATCATGCCAATCCAAATACACTGTAAGTTTCAAAAATATGTTTGAGTTCTCAAATGTCGTTTTTGAAAGTTAGAATGTATTTAATTGGCATAATAGTTCAGCTCGCATCTATAGCTGATATAACATCTTCAGCTAAAATAGCATTATAGCTAAACTCCTACAATTTATGTTCTTTTAAATTAAATTAGAACTTACGAAGATTTGAAATATCGTCTTGCGGAAGATGTACAGAAAAGGGCAAAACCCACAATTACAATTAAGCCGCCGAGTCGATCTGAAGATTTATCTCTAGAAGGAGAGTTGGAAGGTAGATGCCTCTCATTTCTTATTATTATTGAAATAATTAAAGAACAGTACTTAGTCTGAAAACCTACATTGAAAGAATAATTTGTTACGAAGAAATATAATATGAATTCTCATATTGCATACCTGTCACGATATTTCAAAAGAATACCCGTTGTTTCTTTAATTTTTATCGTTTAATAGTGTAAAATAGGTAAGTAATGAAATATAAATTTGGTCCCTAGATTAACTAAAATATCAAATCCTTAATATTCTACTAGGCCGAGAAATCTGAATGATGAAATTCATTTCACTCATGATTTTTATTATTTTATGTGAGAACAGCAGCAGCCGAGCATGATGTTAAGTAGTTGCTGCAGCCGATAAACATCTATATATAACCTCAAATAGGACTGAAGACCTATCTAATCTTGTACGTAGAAGATTTGCTACTCCTGAAACACGCCTCGCTTTTAACTGTGGCCGGCAGACGTATCTCTACAAATGAAACAGAAACGTTGCGTAACGGCGAATGATAAACAGTTGCTATATTCCCTATCGATGGCACCACCTGTAAAAGGTAATGAATATTGTGTGATGATTTCTTGTTAGAAATGCCAGATGAGATGGCCGCTGTGGAAGAGAGACGGGCGAGCGAAGTGAAGGAAGTTGAAGCTGTTGAGGAGATGAGCCAAAATTTGAAGAGATACTGGCGTTGTCGTGCTGAAGAGTATAAGGAGGAACAGTTTTACAAGTGCGTGGGTCATACATAATTAGCATCGTAGTTAGGGGCCGGCCAGACGGGCAGCTGCTAGGGCGCGGCTAGGGTTGGAAATCATACTGTTTAAAACAGTATCAGATTTATTTCGTTCTTTATTACTAACTACTAATTAATTTAAATAATATATATTGTTTTATAGAAGCCACACCTTTATAAAAAGTATATGCACCTATAAAATTTAACTTTATAATAGTGTAGTAAGTTGTTGATTTTACCGAGAAATTCCAAACAAACTGTCTATAAAACATAATATGATCTGTATTTTTCGCACATACCTACTATTCTTTTTCTAAAACATCAATATCTTTAATTATCGTACAAGAAATCGGCAACCCTAGGCGCAACCCTCTCGAGGGTGCGTATTGTCGACCCACCCCCGGTGAGCTACTGAGGTACAAACTACACAGAATTAAATACCCAGTCCCATAAAAAGAAAATTTAAATCCGAAAATAAATCTCGGGAAGGGCCAAATTAAAATCTTGCCAAGTTCATGACTCTAGCATAACGCTTTATATGACATGGATACATTCGTTAACCCATAACTTCCTACTAGAGCACGGTTCTTGACTTAGGGTGACACGAGTTATGCCATATTCGTATGGTGACCAAGTATGGATTGGTATACTTGTAACGCCTTGTGAATTATATTAAAAAATGTTCAACGACGCAGATTTGCTATCAATATTTTGGTTTACCGTGAAAGCAAGTCATGATTGGAATAACCAGTTGATCGCTAAGGTTTTCAACCCCTAGACCTTTGGTGAGAGAAGTACAATGATGTGATTTCAAAAGAAAAAATAGTATTATAGATATTTTTATTATCGTTGTTTGCAAGGTATGTCAACAGAAACTTTTCGTGTTCCGTATTAGTCTCATAGTTACAAGCTAACCTATATTCAAAATTGCCGTCTATGAGCATTTGTAAGTAATTCTACAAGGAAGCGAAGTCCTGAAGTAGATCATAGATGTATTGTTACGCGGGACTAAATTGGAATGCCTCGCAAGTTAATAACATACAGCGTCCTCGAATCTAGAACACGGGAGTGCGACATTGCTATAAGACAAATATGTGTGTGTGTGTGTATTATATTATTTTTTAAGTATATTTACAAATATGTTTATCAGTTGTTAGATAGTTGTGCAGGCTGCCTAGTTAGATACTAGGACGTCATGGTTAGACGTAAGTTGTCCAAAGATATTATATTATTACTCTGTTAATGGTGTGAGACATAATTATTGGTGTAAAACTGTTGACGTGCTTGGAGATATGGTCGATTTGTATGGCATGACAATACAATACAATAAATTTCATGGCTCAAAGTATATACTCTCAAAAGTATATACTTTCCCTGCGCACAGATACCTTCTCCGTGAAGGCAGCGTGCCTCCTTACTTCCGCAATGTCCTCGGAGGCGCCATCTGGTGGGAGATGAACAACATCACCGACGAAGCTGCTACCAAGGCCGAACGCCGGAAGATGAAGTGTGTGTGCGAGGAACAGGACACTGCCTCCTCTCGTGGTGACGTATTGGAGCCCTCCGTTACACAGTAACTTTATTTATTACCTACTCGTACAAACTGTTTTTAAATGGGTCTTTCAATGGGGATTTTGTTTTTCAATATCATGTATAAAATTTGGTTAAAATGAACTATTTTTTATGAAAAGCTCGTACTTAACCAAAAATAATGTTAATGTATTTAAAAACATATGTTACCTACCTAAGAATGGTTCCCTGTATAAATTACGATTAAAGATTTCCCCATACTGTCCCAGTTAAAAAACACCTGTATATTTGTTATTATGTTAGTTACCTTGTAATGTTGGTTCTACTACTTATTACTTACATTTACTCCTTAATTGTGTAAAACATTTTTTCTTAATTTACTTCTGTCTATCGTTTCTATTTTCCTAGGTAATTTAACAGTGTACCTAGCTAGCGCTTTAATTTATAATAAACTATTTTTCGCTTATGCTTTACTCAATTGAAATTTTATTTTGATAAGTAAATCAGATAGGTACCTGATCAATTCCTAAACGGTTCGTGATTAAAATGACTAATCACCCGAAAATAGGCTATGATTGTGTCCCAACTTGATAATTAATTAGTCAACTTAGTAGGTATACCTAAGGGATTATCAACATCAATACCATAATATCTCGATATTTTTGTACAATATCCGTTTACTTTTTGAAGGTTAATAAACACCACTGATCCGTAAGATATACCGTTTTGAAGAACTGGTATGCGGCGAAATAATCCAAAAACACTTTTGCTACAAATAACATTTTGATAAAATTATTTAATGAAATGAAACAAGTTGCAAGATCAAGTTTTGACATTTATGTATCATTGATTCTATAATACCGTAAACTTTTTAATAAAGTGCTTCTCAAAGGCCAATTTAAACTTAAATTTTTTGATAGATTGAACACGTGATCTCGTGTTTTATTGTAGTAGGGAATGCTGAGCCCCGTGAACGGTTTGGGTACCTTATATAATTTGTATTTAGGTATACTTTTAATTACTGATTCTTATATAAAAATATGATATTTAATAACTACATATAAAGAATCTTTAATAAAAAAAGGTGTGTCCAAAACACACAAAGATATTAAAAATCCTTGTATAGGTTCGTTATTACGAATCCTTAATATTCTACTAATGTCCTTTTAAGTTGGATAGGTAGTTCTGTAAGCTATCGTACTTTTCGTTATCCTGGTGTGTATGATCCTTATACAGTGCAACCTTGATATAACAAATCGCAAGGGGTCAAGTAAAGATTAGTTATATCAAGTTTGGTATACTGAGGTAAGGTTGCTCAAAATTTTTTATAAAGAGGTAAAAAAATAGCTTTATTCACGAGACCTGTCGCAACTGAATCACATACTACGGGATTAAGGGTCATATTTTACATTAATTCTTATGGACAATTTAAGGCGATTACGAAAAATTTGTTAAATAGAGGAAGTCGTCATATTGAGGTTTGTTATACCTATTAAGGTTGCACTGTATCAAGTATAGAAATCAATTTTTTATTACATGAGAACACTTTTTAATGAGCAAAAAACCAATCTAGTCTAAATTGGACAGTGTGAACTATGAAAATCCATATGTAACAGAACTAAAGTTCTCTTTGAGATCGTACTTGGTAATCATTGCGTGACCAACTTCGGAGGACTGAGATCGTCTCCTCGCTGTGTGTGATTAAGATGTCAATGCTGCTGGTAATTATACCTCTCCAACAGCAACATAAAGAACTATTACTCTACCACCATTACAAAGTATTCACCTATCTACATATTCTGTAACTGGCTTATCGTGACCTGGTCTACCTACTAAATAATAGAAAATTGATACCTGCCCATTAGGCGTACTAAAAGGTATCTATTGTGGTGGGTATTATTTTAAGCAAGGACAACAAGACAATGGACATCGGCACATTATCTGGAGCCGTTGGTGACCCGTCTTCATGTCGCCGTGCTCGTTACATTCTGACGCCTCGTGGCGTCTAGGAGGCGCAGGTCAATATTTATTTATAGTATGTGAAGCGTAGTGGTAAGTTTCTAGCCTTTCACACGGGGTTTTTTTCGAACCCGGTCTGGTGAATCTTTCTATTTTCTACGCATTAGAAATTATGACTTGGTTCGACGGTAACTAAGGAAAGTAGGTATCTTGAAGAAACTTGCATGCCTAAAAGTTCTCCATAAAGTTCTCAAAGGTTTGTGAAGTGTACTAAGTTGCACTTGATCGGCATGGTGCACTAATGACCTAATTCTTGTATTCGTGATCGAAATCCAGTGCCCAACAATGGGACAGACATCAATGGATCTATGATTTCAGTACCAATTTTTACTGAAACCACGTACCTTGTGATAGGTTAACTGCAATGATAAATACCTATATAAGTTAGCTACTCCACGAGGTAAAAACGATTTCTTCTCGGGTGACAACTTGTAAAATATTTTCGAAAATGAAAGTATTCCCCACGTACGTGGGTAATAAGGATTTTCGATCGTGGGTAGCCATGCGTTCTCATCGCAACCGCGCAATCACAGCCAGTGTTCGCCAGGCTTCATGATACTCCTCTTTGAAGCATTTTACTAGTTATTATCTGTGAGGGAATTTGTCATGAAAATCGATCGATGGCTCGCGATCCAATACGTATGTCCTGTTTGTTTTGTTACCCAACTATAAAAAACAGAACAAGGTAGGAAAGTAAACATGTACCTATTTAAACACGATTTCGTGGGGTTATTTGATTTGGTACTTATGACAATATTTTTATGAGCAAACATCGTAAGTTCTACGAATAATGAAACTTGATACGAACAAATGCGTAGTTTGTTCCATAATCACTCATGTAATGATGTCATCTCAATAATATAAATGATTATATGACAGGTTTGTAGACAGTACGCTAATAGCTCGCAAGATGAATTTCGTGTGCAAGCTGACGAAGGATAATTTAAATAATTATTAAAAGACTAGCAAACGAGCGTGCGCTCCACCTTACTTAGTGGTTATGCAGCACATAGCTATCTCGTTCCAAACCTAAACAGGACAGAAGTCCTATCTGAGATCATATGCAGTTGCGTTATTACTCCTGAATATTTAAATGGTTACCTAGCTTGTGGGTGTAGCCAGCATCTACCTACACTTTTCCAAGCAAAGTACAAAAAATGTTTCTGGGTAGATTATTAGATAAGTTCTACATGTATTACCTATTAGTCTATGATTGTTTATAGACATCTAGCTCGGTAGATTACTGGTGAAAATGATTTATTTTCTTATCTCGTAAATATGTCCCTAGTACCTACCTAGGTTGGTACGATAAACTGATTTAAGCTAATATTTTTTTGTAGAAATAAAGACCTACCGATTTTAAGCTAAATATTTAAGTGTAAATCTCCTTTATTTCAAGATTTTAGTCGAAATTTATTTAGATA
>DWON01006618.1:0-13705 GCA_018251015.1 Phocides pigmalion okeechobee
GAACCAAAAATGGAATAGGTATGTTGTGATGCAGTGGTTATGAAACCAAAGAGAAACACTTCAATGTATCATATTTATACAGATAAAGAAATAATACTAAAGTTCGTCGTGCTTTTCATTTTTCTTCCCAACAACACCGTCAACGGCCAATTTTGAATATTTATCCAAAAATTCAACCCAGAACTTCTCACGTTCCCCTATAGGATTTGTTTTAATTTTTAATGTTTTTGTAATATGAAGATACGGGGCTTGCTCGCTTTCTTTGGGCATTGGCTCCCATTTGAAGTTGTTCAGTAATTTCTCTTCCAAGGGCGTTGGGTTTCTGAAAATTGCATTTAAACATCTGTTAATTCTTTTACACATGACATACATTACAAATGCACATTGAATTTGACAATTTGGTTTCACGTCAACATTAAATATTCAATTTAAAAAATGTAAAAAAGCTGTTGTACAAGTGCCTAAATATTGACTATTAATTCATTACACAGTCATATAAATATAATATGGGTTTAGTTGGTTTATTTCTCATACGTTAAATATTGCTAAACATTATATATATACTGTAAAGTGGTCGTTATTACGTATGAAAAAGCATAACAATTTACTAATTACTTTCATTATTTACTACTACTTACGTTAATTACTATACTAATTTCGTTTCGTCAAATTTAAGACGAAACGATAAATGAAATAAGAAAATTGTTAGTAAATACTAAGCATAGTGAATGTGGTTGAACTCACCCAGTTTTAGCAAAATTTGTCCAAAGGCGCACCATTTTTCGCAAAACTTTAAATTCAGGCTGCTCGCTTACTAAGTTATTGAGTTGTTTGTAAGTCTTTCTTATACGTTTGCATAGATGTAGATAGCACAAATCATCTGCAATAGTTGCTCCCCAGTTTTCCATTGTAGTTATTGCATTCCGTGCTAGATATTCACTGTTTTCATTCAACAATCCTCTAAAATCAAACATATAGTAGTAAACAGATGACTTTAAAATTTTAGCCAATCTTTTGGCTGCATAGTTCAGCGCATAATTTTGCATTATATCGCCAGAATATACCGCATATTCGAGAATATTGTTGTAATAAAAGAATCCTTCTTCAAAATAGAATTTTTTTATCTCTCGAATTGCTTGAGTGTATGCAGAGCTATTACGGTCGAATGCAAACGATGATCTCATTGGAAATATCATAAAAAAATCTTGCGCCATTTCACCTACCAATTTAGGGTCAAATATGTAGTGTGAAACTAAATCTAATCCAGGTCTTGAATTCATACCAATTAATACTGGGACATCGTTTGCAATCTTTGCATCTTCTGGTAAAGATGTTATTATAGCATCTTGACTACTTTCTTCAATAGTCGGTGAAAATGGATATATGCTTATTTGATAGTTATCCATCATTGTATGATCGACAACTTCGCCATCTTTAGAGATTAAAGTTCCTGCATCTAGTTTTTGTAATTCTTTTAACAATGTTTCACTATCATTCGCTTGGATTTCTAAAACTTCGCCCAGCTTAAAAGCTTTTTCTCTTGGGTTTTTGTCAAACAAAGTAGACTCTAGTGCAGTTCCACCATGTATTATGGCAGCATTAAAGAGACCTTTGGCTTTTTCTGAATATAATAATATATCAGTTAATACAGCTCCACCTCGATTCCCCATTAAAGTGACGCGATTGGGGTCACCACCGAAGGCATCTATATTATCTTTAATCCAATTTAAACCCAATATAAAGTCTTTTAACCCGGCGTTCGGAGGAATAACGTCATCATTAGTGGTCAGATATCCAAATAATCCAAATCGATGGTTAATAGTAACTACAATGACATCTTCGTCAACGAAGAAATCTGGAGCATATATGTCGGTGCCATTGTATCCGCTCCTAAAATCGTCGTTGTACTCAAATACTACGACGGGTGCAGATCCTTCAAGATTAGGACTGAACACGCTGAGATAGAGACAGTCTTCGGATCCAGATACACCGAATTCATCACCATTCCGTTTTCGAGTGCTGAACTGGTAACATGTTGGCTTGTTCTTAAAAGCTTCATAAATACCTTCCCACCCATCATGTTTAACCGGTGGCTGAAAAAAGACAAGGTTATAAAATATTAAATAACATTTTGTACATTTATAATTATTATAAAAAAGCCTCTTTGTCATGCATAGTACTGTCCTCAATTCCGTTGTTGTTTTGTTGTTTAGGTAATTAATAAATTCCTTGTAACCTATAAAACGTTGCTTGTAACTAAATAAATGTAGAGGAAAGAGATATTTATCTGTGGCTAATCGCAAATAATATATATACGCCATCTTCGTTGCTAAAAAGGAGTTAAACAATGATTTACTTATTATCTTTTGTTTAGGGTTTTGTTCGCAGCAGTTAATGTTACAGTACACTACAAAAATCCATGCAGCTGTATTTCTACTTTGTATGCGTGTTTGAACCAAATATATAAATGAATTTAAAAAATCAAGTAAGTTCAAACTGCTATTTTTCCTCCTTTGGGTTCTAAAATTTATTTCTTATTGCACATTTACGTGATACTAGTAACCTATGAACAATAATTTAGGATTATACTTTCAGCGGTATTGACTGTGTGTTAATCTGGGTCTGTCAGTCATCTTATATGTCAGTATCTTTTATATCTAGATTTAACGTCGACTGACGAATCGACATAACGAATTTTGATACATTCTCGTATATATAGTTATAGTGTTTTACTTATCAATCAGTTAGTTTTTGCATTGATCAACGGATATACATTTAGAATATATTAGTATATCATAGGCAATGTACGATTTTGAAGCAATTTCAATGCAGAATATGTACATTTTACTATTTTAGGATTAACGCAGCTGAATTGAAAGTTTAGCCGTGATTACGAGCTATACGACTGATTCAAAATATCGGCAATTAAAAAGAGTTATTCCTGAGTACCCGTTATATAGTAAAATATATGGGTAACGGTTGACGAGAACAAAATGTTGTAATTATCTGAATGGAAGACATTAATTGTTTCCAGACGAAGCAAATACAATAAGTTTTGAAGTATTACCTTGAATCGTAGTGAGCTCACTGGCGGTTCGGCGTATGGTATTCCTCTAAACGAATAATATTTAACATTTTTGATTAATGTCCTTTTCACTTTTCCTGACACAATACCTTGTTTAATTCTAACTTCTTTTGTGTTGTCACTCATACAAACATTGAATAGTATGTGAATTATCATAAAATACAAATGACACTTCATTTTTCGTAATGTGTGTGTAATCAACACATGTTTTATTTACTATAGGTAGTGTAACGAATGGGGTTACAGAATTGGATAAGAATGGATTGTTTATCTACGTTGATAACAAGGTGAATCAATGGCTATAAATTAAAGAGGAATTACTAGCAAATACGTGGTCCAACAATAGTTATTGTACAAATCAACTAATAGATATTTGTTTATTGGGAGAAATAATTATATATGCCTATTCTATGTATTAATTGTAGAAAAAATACTGCCTCAGTGCTAGGTACAGGTTTCATTTAAGAATGAAAAGAGCTACTGACTGGTATACTTATAAGAACTTTGGAGAACTTTAGCGATGGTAATATTCTCACGATAGTTTCCTTTATCGTTAAAGCAAATGATAATTATACACATTTTTGAATACAATTATATACAATTTTGAATAATCATAGATGCGTTCGGATTCAAACCCCATATTACCCGTGTGAGAGTTCAGAATCAGATCAGTGATAGCCTAGTGATAAGAACAGACTATCAATACTACACCTATATATTATCTAACAGTAAAGATGGATGTTCTGGAGAGTCATCACCTGCGCTACTGTTAAGCAAATTCTCTTATATCACAGCAACGTGATTTCGTTGTGTTTTTGCGTGTATCGGAAAAAGCAACAGGGGTAACGACATACGGTTTTCATATTACTTAGGTTTAGTTATTGTTATTATTTGTGGCCAAATTATCTAACTAACCTATCTAATATAGTATTTCGTATGCATATGATTTTTAAATTAAAAATCGAACATATCTGGTATATCTCTTTTAATACTACACGTGTAGTGTTATTTGTTATAAAACTACAAACGTGGATTTAAATTGTTTATTCAGTATTTGCAGTATTTGCAGAAGTTGATAGCATTTTTTCTATTTATAAAGATGTCTTAGACATTTTAAGCATATTTGTCATAATAAAAACAAAACAAGTTTTTTAATGACCGATTTTAGTTCTCCTTATTTAATAATTCGAACGTTAAACAAAATAAAAGAACGTAAAGGATTTTGATTTTATAAACAATTTTATTTATAATTCGTCTCTAACGTCTTTGACGACGCCGTTTATCGCCATTTTTTCGTATTTTTCCATAAAGTTATCCCAGAATTCTATTCTATCTTTATGGAGATTTGATTTCATTTCTATTTGGTCACTAATGACAAGGCATTCCCTGTTTTCCTTGGTTGCTGGTTTCCATGAGACTTTGTCATCTGGTTTTGTTGGTTTTCTGAAAAAATTGTTAACATTCATTTATTGAATTAGATATATTTAAATGTTTGTGAAATATACTATTTTGTATAAAGTAATATATTTTAAATACATTAAAATATTGTAAGTTGTTGTATAAATATCAAATCAAAAGTAAAATGTGTATAATTTCTATAACTGTTAAAATAAATTAAGAAATATCTTACCCAGTTTTGGCAAAATTAGTCCACAATCTAACCATATTATTTAATACTGTTATTTCTTCTGCGTCTTCGTTTATAAGCTTCTTATATAACTTTCTCAGTGGATTGCAAACAAATAAATAGCAGAGTTCGTCAGTGACTGTAGCTCCCCAAGTTCCTTCTATAGTTATAGCTTCTTTTAAATTGGTTTTCTTTCTTAAATTTAGTTCTCCGCTATAATCAAACATGTAATAATAAACCGGAGAGCTGGATATATTAGTATAAGTTCTTACTGTGTAATCAATGGGGTAAAAAGCGATCATATCACCAAGATACGTTATGTATTCTCCGGGCTTACTTATTTTTATATAAGCCTCTTCAAAGTAGAACTCTTTAATTTCTTCTACAGCAGTATAGTATATTTTGTCATTAAGTTGAAAATGATAATTGACTCGTTTTGGGAATAACATCATAAAGTCTCGATCTGCAAATGTCAGATAAGATGGTTTTCGTAGATACCGCTCTGCCATATCCAAACCCTCTCGGGAGGTGTATCCAATCATTACTGGCACTTTTATGTTTTTAGGGTTTTTATCGGGTAATTCAGTTATTACTGCATCTGGATGATCGTGTTCTATTATTGGACCAAAGGGTAAAACAGCTCGTTGGATGGTTCTTGCCTCATCAGCATGCATAACATAAAATTCAGCTTCCGTTAGCTGGAATGCTGATAAATCCGACAATATTTTAAGTAAATAGGGACTGGTTGCCGCTTTGTTTTTGAGATATTCAGAGAGATCAATAGCTCTTTTCCTTGGGTGATCGTCGAAGTACATTGGATCCCACGAGGATCCACTTTGCAATATAACTGCGCTAAACAATCCTTCAGTTTTTGGAGAATGAAGTAGTGTGTCAACAATAGTTGCACCTCCCTGGCTACCCATTAAAGTGACTCTTGAAGAATCACCACCAAAGCTCTTTACATTTTCTTGAAGCCAGCGGAGCGCTAAGATGACATCCCGCAAGCCATTATTACCTGGTAGTAGATCATCTTGGAATGACAGAAATCCTAGAGATCCAATCCTGTGACTGACGGTTACTAGTATAACATCTTCCTTCATGAAGAAGTCTGGACCGTAGTCTTTTGAAGCGTTGTATGTTACTTTAAAGTGTTCATTGTATAAGAAAACAATTACTGGTAACTTTAGATCATCTTTGGGTACTTTTGGAGTGTGGATGCTAAGATGTAAACAATCTTCATCTCCAAAATATCCGTAATTTTCTATATGCCTACTTGGCATATTGAATTGAGCGCATTGCTTTCTTTCCTTTTTGGCATCTAAAACATCATGCCATCCTGGATGTGGGAGTGGTGCCTGAAATACCATAAAATGTTATATAATATGTTAATATGTACTTTATTTTATTTTACAATGTAAGCAGTTTTATATAGTGAGAACAGTTAATTTTATTTTAAAATCAAGGAAAAGTGTACTACATCATTTTTGTTCATATTTTTAAATGTTTTATTTTATATTTAATAGTAAAATTTTATTTTTAATATGTATTAGAAATACGTATTTGTATAAAATGAGATTGAAACAGATTATGTTACGTATTACATTGCCTATCGTTTCGCAAGATAATTTCTGTACAGAAATAATTTAACAGAACTTATTATGATAATAAGTTCTTCTTTAATAAGTTTAGAACAATTATGTTCTTACCGTAAACCTTAGTTCTTTTACCGGTGCTCGACCATAAGGAATTCCTAAAAACGAATAATATTTTTCATTTGGTATAATAGAGTTCACTTCAATTCCGGCTACTTTTCCATATTTAGTTTGCACTATTACGTCACATTTTATTGCCACAAGACTTGAAGAGAGAATAGCAGATATTAAAACTATTTTGATGGCCATCTTCCATCAATTGAACTTGTTTACAAAAATCGTGCATTTTGTAAGTAACTTGAAAACTGACGTGTTCTTTAGATAAATGTGTTGTATTAATCTATCTAGGTTTTACTGCTACCTTTATCTATTGAGCATTGATAATTTATGAGTGTTTAATATAACGGTGATAACTGTTAAATTACACAGCAAATCCTTACGTTGATAAATTTCTATCAATTCCACTTATTTGTCTGTTGCTATTTGAAATATATTGCTATTACTACTTAGAATCCGCAGTTCGATTCCGGCCAGAACTAATTAATAATTTGATATCATGTTCTAATGTTCTAGCTGTATTGTACTCGTAGTGTGGCGGACAAGGATGGCTTTATTAAAGACGAGCGGAAGAAGAAAAAATCTCTTTATTGTAAACAATGTGGCACAGCACCGTCGGGAGCTAATCATCTACTGCGACCTGCTGTTCCCGTGACGCTCGTGTATGTCTCACGACTCCACTATAACACGAAGCCGTCGGACGTAGTAGAGTACTTGGCAGTAAGAACCAAGTACCGACTAGTGGTCGAAAACTTGGTGGTGCGTAACGCAGTGAACTTTAGTTCATTTGTTGTACGCGTCCCAAACGAGCAAATAGCGACCTTCCTGAAGGAGGAGCTGTGGCCGAAGGGAGTTGTGTTCCGGAAGTTCCGTGAACGGAGAGGTCCCCGGAAGTCACCAGACCCGCGTCTCACGTCGCCGCAAATTAGTGACCTAGTTATAAGTACATATTTATATACATATATGTTAGTCTGTAAGGTATATATGATATGGACCTCTGTATTCAATTATACTTTTGTATCTTTGTTAATATTGTCTGAAATAAATGACGATGATGATTATTATTATTAGTAGTAGCAAATTTTATTTTAGTTTAACAAAAGCAATCTTATTAAATGTCTTTCTTATAAGAGTCATATAGCACTGCTTTGTATTGGTGTAAAGGCCGTTTAAAATCAGCGTTGCTTTTGTAGGTGTTAATGATTTAGGAGAGTCACCGCATATGTGATATTTCCGGTAGGTCATCTGCTCTATATGACGGCGGGCATATATTTTCATGGACGACTGTGACTTTTTAACATAACGTGGACTGTGTTCTAAATAATAATAAAATAACAATTATGAATTGATTAAAAATGAAACGAAAGCAAAACAAAACACAAAGCCTCATTATAGTTCATCATGTTTATTGACAGACACAATTCCATTCTTGGCGACTCCCTCCCATTTCCTTATGAACTCGTTCCAGAATTCAAATCTCTTCTTGTAGAGATCCCGTTTGATTTTTACTTGTTTCCCGATGTGGAGATATTCCTTTGTGTCCGTGCTGTATGGAGTCCATTGTACGCTAAGCGGATTGTCTTCGCTCGGCGTGGGGTTCCTGGAAAATATCGGATTTAAATATGAAGTTTGCACAGAGTATTTTTAGAGTGGTAGACAATTAATTTTTCATTTTGACTTATTTTTGTGTGCCCGTGATTGCTTACTGCAAGTTGTTTAATTATTAAGTTTAATTAGAAAAACAGCAAATGAGTGCAGAGGCCATGTGACTTTAAATGATCTATGTAACTCCAAACTTAAAACAGTTTTGAAGACCAATGTAGTCATACGTGGATGCATTACTACTCTTGAGGCCTCGCTTGTAAGAAGAGCTGGCAATAGCACCTCTCCAACCATTAACGACATCTATTTAGAACAACGACAGCAGAATGTCTTACTAATTCTGTCAACTCTAGTTGTAAGTATAGCCGGCAGTAGCATCTTTCTAACCAAAACACAAATATTTAGTTCGACTACGTCGGAATGTCTTACTAATTCTATCATCTCTATCTGTCTATCTTTAAATAACAATGGTAATCGTGGTTTTGTTCTGATTTCGAGTGTGAGATAAGGCAAAGATACAGTACATATCTTCCAACAAAGATCACAGGTGTAGCAAAACATTTGTGGTCGTTATTAGGATTATAGATTATGGTCGAGTGCACAGTGACTGTATTGATGGTGTATACGAGTATAAGATGGACAGAATTTACGCTTGCATTTTTTTAAAGTACCTGTAAACTTGTTTACCAAGTTTACAGGTCGTCTGATGTAACATAGTATTTGCAGCTATCCACGCCCACCTTCAAATAGAAGTAAGATGCCTGGTGTCCTGCACAGATGCGTTGCTAGTCCTGAGGACTGAAATGGTTGCCTCGCTTTCAAGTGTACCCGGCAAACGCATGTTTTCACCGAGACACAAGCCTTTTTTAGCGAGGACTATGAGACTGTGGTGATATTAGCTCGGGTGAACTGTAGTTCTATCACCTTACAATTTAATATCAAACATAATATAAAAATATGGTCACACGTACCCGTATTTAGCAAAATTTGCCCACATCTTGATCAATGTTTTCTGTATTATCATCTCTTCAGATTTACTGTTATGATGTTTTTTGTACTTATTCTTAAGACTTGGACATTTAAATAGGTAACATAGTTCATCTCCAGTAGCCGCGCCCCATGTTCCATCTTCAACCGTGGAAATCTTCATAATATTATTCTTATTCTCATTCAAATCGCTGTAGTAATCAAAATGATAATAGTATACTGGGTACTCAGATCTATTAGCGTACAATATGACAGTTTGATCTATTGGGTAAGATGTTAATATGTCTCCAATGAAAGTGACATATTTCGCAATGCTGTCTAGTTTAACTCGTTTTGGGAAATAAAATTTCTTTACATCATTCAGGGCATCGATGAAACTGTCAGCGACTGGGTCAAACTTAAATTTCAATCGAAGAGGCATTATTAAGGGAAAATCTTTCTCTATAGCCAGCATAAACATTGGCTCTAAAAGATATTCCAATGAGGGTTCCAATCCTTCTCGAGAATTAAATCCAATCATTATAGGTATGGTTATTTTTTGTGACGAAACTTCAGGATATTCAGTTAAGAAACCCTTTGAATTCTTCTCCACAATAGGGCCAAAAGTGAGCGCCGGTTTCTGTTTTTGCTTGTTGTAATCATTCGGTGCTGCGCTAAACTCTTTTGCCAACAAATCATCGACAGAAATTTCTTTCAGGTCTTGTAAAAGGCGGCTGCTACTAGAGGAAGCTCTTTCCAATAACTCGCCGAGTTTAAATGCTCTTTCCCGACTGTTTTCTTGGAGGTATATAGAAATTAAAGACGAACCACTTTGAAAAATAGCCGAATTGAATAGTTCTTTTGCGTTCGAGTGGATAAGTAGGTCGACAGCTGCAGCCCCCCCTTGTGATCCCATCAACGTTATTCTGTTGGGATCACCGCCGAATCGCTCGATGTTATTCTTTACCCAAAGCAGTCCTGCAACTATATCTTTTAATCCCACATTGCCTGGTATTACATCATCTTCAGTGGATAAAAACCCGAAAACAGTCAGACGGTGACTTATTGTTACGACGATTATGTCTTCCTCTACGAAAAAATCTGGTGCATAATCTACAGATTTGTTATATGAATTCCTAAAAAAGGTATTGTATAAAAATACAATAGTAGCTCGTTTGTTTTCATCTGGAGCTGGTGTAAATATGTCAAGGTAGAGGCAGTCTTCTACTCCATAATTTCCCATGGGTTGTTTTTTTTTGATGTTAGTATTGAATTGGGCACAGGCTGGCTTTTCCTTCGTGGCAGAGAGAACCCCTTGCCAAGGACTTATTTCTTGAGGATCCTAGATAAGAAAAGTATCATTTTAATATTGCATTTGACCGTCACGAAATATAAGGGATATATAAGATTAAAGCAAAGTTAATTCTAGCAGTCTATTTTGGGTTAATACGTCAGGATTAGGTTAGTCGCATTTACTTATTAACCAATACAGCTATTAACTGTGTTGTCTATTAACGAGTCAAACTCTCATTATTTTGATCTAAGCTCACAATAAGTATTGGAATTTTACTTTTAGTCAAATATAGAATAATTGCTAAACCTGAACAGTAATTGCACACAGCAGTATAACGTATTTAATTCAAAAGCAATCGTAAATATGTGAACATTGTTACTACAAAGTAGAAATAAGAATTATATTAATCCTTCTACAACCAAAGAGCAAAGATCTAAAAATAATTAGCAAAAAACATTTTTAAGTCAAATTTATTTTCGTGCAAATCTTACATTTATTAAGTAAAAATATTTACCTGAAATCTCAATTCTTGTACAGGAGGTGCTGCAAAAGGTATACCCATAAAACCGTAGTATTCCACATCTTTTATTAACGTCTTTAACACTTTTCCTGACACTAATCCATGCGTCGTCTCTACAGTTTCTTTTTCAGCAAAGACCACGTTAATTGCGCTTAAAAGAAGGAGTAAAAATAGTTTATTTTTAACCGCCCTATTTGACATGTTTAGGTTAAACATTACCGGTATTGGATACAGCTGTATTGTTGAAACAACGTGCACACATTTTATCAATGCGATAATTTCTTGTATCAAATTAATCTTAATCTTTATTGTATTATAAAATTATGATCTCCTCGATATTACTATTCTTATAATACAAGGTAGTAATAAATAGGACCAATAGCCATTGGGAAGTAAGGTTTTCGAATGGCGCTCACATGACAAAAAAAAACAAAGACCGATGTTCGCTCTGTTGGAGCTGTAAATCTGAAAAGGCTGAAGCTCAAGTTGAAATCCAATGAAAACCGACGGCTATAGGGCACAGAATTGTTTAGGCGAGGGCTACCTCAGCAATTTCATTTAATTTTTATTTTTAATTCAACAAAAAATATTTTGGAATTAATTACTAAGCATTATTTATATAATTTACAATACATTTTTATCATATACTGCTTTTTTTCTAAAATTGTATTGATTAATTTTATTATTTCTGACTTATGGTTTTTTTCGTCTATTTAATACAAATTCAACTATATGTGTTACTCGCTTTCGTCATTTGCTAGCACTCTTCTAGTTACACCTTATAATTTTATAGTTCTTGTGCTAAATGGTATTTTGGTCATTATATTGGTGATCAAATTAAAAAAAAAACAAAGAAGTAAATAAATAAATGGATAAACAAACAAATATATAAACCTTTGAAGTCGAAAAAGAAAGGAGCATAAAAATATTATTGCGGAGAGAAAATACTTGTCATTCTGCTGAATCGCTGCTTTTATGTGTACCTGGCAATATCGCGCCTGCAATCTCCGGCTAGGATTGTTTTACCTGTACTTTGGCGTAACTTGCTCCGTGGCAGGATTGTTCTATATATGTATTTTTAAAGGTCGAACGAGGAGTTACTACCGTCGCCCTCATAGTCCGCCGTAAATCATTACTTGTGTTTTGGTTGGAGAGGTGCGTTTGCCGGCTACACTTTGACGCGAGGCGACCATCTAAGCCCTCAGGAGTAGCAACGCATCTATGTGCGAGCTCAGATAGGATTTCAGTCATGTTTGTGCTTGTACATAGATGTCTATGGGCTGCGACTCTTTACCGTCAGATGGCTTGCAAGCTCGTTTGCTGCTTTTCTCACATAAAAAATAAATGTTAAAGGTAATTCGGTCAAATGCCTTACTGATGTCAGCATAAGCATAAATCGCATTAACGGACGAGTGGCAATCAAGTTCTAAGGACACATCGTTAACAAAGCATGTAAGATTAGGAAAAGTGGATCGATGATATTGGTAATGGACAGATGTTGTTATTATGTTACTACTATAGATAGTTGGAACGCCTATAAAATTCTACTACAGTTTGTCTACTACTAGGTACATGTGTCTACTATAGTTTGCCTAACTCTGTCTGCAACTGCGGTGTTCCGTTATTGGGCATCGGTTTCTTCGAACCTTCAGCTTCTTTACAGAATAGAAAACTTTGATCGTAACCCACAGCGATGCTCCAAGTCGGATTGGTGAAGGCAGTTACATATTATTAGCCACCCATGTCAAAAGTTGTTTAACCACAAACAGGGCCCACGACGGTTTTAATCCTATCCAATGTTATAAAGGTTAAATATGAAACCACGCCACAAGTGGCTATACCATGTTACGATATTAGTTATTATTTTTTGAAAGGTGGGAGAACTACAGTTCGACCGGGGAGGTACCACCGCCGCCCTCATAATCCGCTATAAAGCATTATTTGTGTTTCGGTTGGAGAGGCGTGGTTGCCGGCTACACTGAAGCGAGGCGACCATAGTAGTCCTCAGGAATAGCAACGTATCTATGTTCGATCTCAGATAAAATTTCGGTCGTATTTGTGGTTGTACGTGGATGTCTATGGGCTGCGACTACTTAACATAACATCAGGTTAACTTATTTTTTGCATGCTCGTTTGCTACTCTTCTCACATACAAAAGTTACGCTATTTTTTGTAGATTGGTTACAATCTTGACTAGTGACTGAGCTATAGGCGTTTCGATGGCAATGTACTGCTATAAGACTAAAGCCTAAATTCTGAATATACAATTAAACCTAACCATTTATATGACCATCACAAATATATTAAGCAAATTAAAATTCGATCACATTTTTTTAATATGAGAACAATAGAACACGAGCAAGAATGAGTCCATTTAATGTTGAGTAGTCACTACAACCATTGGACATCTACATGCACCCAATCAGGATTTAAGTCTCCCTACTCCTGGGTCGTAAGATGTTCGCGTGGCTTGTTAGTATAACCGGCAAAAAGGCTGTCAAAAAACATACGAGACTTTTTGTATAAATACGACTAGAACTAAATTTGAAACGTGGCAGAGCCGTTAGAGCTCGCCAGGAGCGGTACCACCGCCACGCTCATAACCCGCCGTAAAGCAACATAGGGTCCCTGTAGCGCGGGACCAGAATAGCGCTACGGTATCTCCTGCCTGTCGTAAAAGGCGACTAAAAGGAGGACGCTTGCCGAGATTTGGCACCTGTCCCTTTCGTTGGAAACGGTTCAGGTGCCTCGAACCAGTCGCTGCCTCTAAGGAGAAGAAGAGCGAAGGCCGCAGCGTCAGACCGGTCACCGCCCCCGCTTATACAGGGAGGAAAGGTGAAGGTCTATCATCATCATCGATCCGCCAACCTTCCGGAAGCTCCTCCTTAACGCTGCCCCGCAA